>JAHZMV010000191.1:0-17950 GCA_027743765.1 Coecobrya sp. COE2
CGAAAGAGAAAGCAAGTAAGTCATTGTCACCATCATATCAACTGCAGTGAGAAATATTTTTATGGTTATTGTCTTACATTCTAGTTTCTCTTCTTTTACCTTTGCTTTCAAAATCATAAAGTGATTCACTTGAAGATTATCACATATTTCAGGCTGCTTGATCTACTGACCAATTCATTACATTGCTATGCATAAGTTCTGCAAATCGAAGGTTGACAGTCTGAATACTAAAATAAAAAAAGTAAATATTATCATAATGAACAAACGTTATTGCTATTTTCTGTCACTATTAATTTCGAGGCTAAGCACACATCAACGGACAAGCAAGCAATCAGTATTTAACAAGGATCGATGAAAGGTGATGTAACGACTCAAAACTCAAAACTAATTATTCATTTATCATCGTTACCACCTCTAGCATATTCAGCTGCATTGTAAACGTGTGGGCATCTTCCTACGTTTACAATATGTATTGGAATGTAATGGAATGACTGGATGATTTTTGTGTTGCTGAAAATGTCTGCTAAGAAATTGCAAACAAGGTTTTGTTTATAAAGTGAGGATGATCATTAATTTGTAAGCTTGTCCCCAATGCATTTCATGCATTTAAATAAGGAGCATAAATGTATGGGGTTTCCTATATGTTTCTCATCCTTCTTAAATAACAACCTTATATTTTTTTGTTAATCGGTTCATGCTGTCCTACTGCGAAAAACTGCAAATATTCAAAAGCAAAGTCAATACAAAATCCATATTCCATACAAAACCCATCCCCGAAACCAAATCAAACTCAAAGTCAACCCACTCAAGTTTTTTTATAAAAAAGATGCATGTTTCTATTCACTCATGAAAGTATTCACTATTCACATTTTCCAAATACATACTTTTGCAATAAAATTTGGATTGCTCCTTCAACTTGACTTGTAGCAGATTCTGAACCTTCATACTATTATTATAGCGTTTTGCTTCTGGGCTTCCATTTTACTCGCTCTTCTAACAACAATGACAATTCAAGTAACTACTGTGTGGTGTGTGCGGTGGAGGAGAGCTCTTAGACTGGTTGTATGGTCATCAAAGAATTCTTATAATAAGTCTGACTTCTCCTCCTAATACTCCCACACAAGACGATTTTGCTATAACTTTCCTCATGTGGAAGTCATTTGAAACACATTGTGTGTGAATGGCAGTATAAGTAAGTACCGCACAGCAGTAAAACTAGTGGCCATTGTATTTTTCGCAAGTGTGATCATTGCTGACTCTTGAAATGTATGAGAGCTATGAAGGAAAAGTGTTTGAGTTGTCTTCTGTCTTCTCTCCTTTGACTAACATAGCAAGCAAGTCTATTCAAAAATATTACATCTTTTGTATCCAGATCCAGCAAAGAAAAAGTTCTATTTCTCTTTTCAAGCCTCGCTGGAGATATTTCAAGACTGAGCAAAATGTACATTTTCTGAAATGTTGCTATCTTCAGATTGGGGAAGGTTTTTCCTTTCATTCATTCAATGAGATATACCTAATAAACTATAGATGCGTATGCGTTTCTGATTTTGTAGCAGCAGCAGTGAAAACCAGTTTCTCTCAAATTGGTCGATAGTAGACAATGTATTATTTGTATTTTCACTTGAATAAGTTGAATCTTCTTCAATCATAGCCACGCAGCAGTAGCGCCTGCACCAGTAGCATTTTACGCACTATCTTATTATGCGTGTGGTGTAACTGCGTAGACGGAAACTGTAGATGAAATTCGTATGTGGTAGGTACTCACACTGATTGGCATTATGCATAAATGTCTATCAACTAACTCTGATTCTCTTCTGGAATAAACTAAGAATATGACGAGGATGATAACAAATTGAATTGAAATATTCATTTTCTCGATGGCTTATTGCAAATGCAATAACGCTGGTTTCTTTTCCCGAGGAGTAAGTCTTCTTCTTCACGACCAATCTCATTTCACTTGAATTCTTCCTCCTCTTCCTTTTCTTGATGAAGTTTTCTTGGAAAAGTATCTGAGTCTGGTTTGAGATTGAATCCTTCACGATTCTCCTATTGACGAGGAGGACTGTGCGATACTTTCCATGAGGATGGTGAGAAAAAGGATTATTTTATTCCAGGAAATTTTTGCTTGGTTCGTTCTATCTATACAACACTGATTTGAATGTCTTCAGAGAAGAATGGTTTGTAAGCAGACAGCTAGTCAATAAGCACTATTATGAAAATGGCTGAAAAGGCAGAGATAGTGTAAAGAAGAATGTGCGTGAATGTGTGTAAAGAAGAATATTGATTTATTATAATACCACAGTATAGAAGCATGCATATAAGAAGCTCTAAAATCAATCTTCTGCTGTCAGTATATATTATTATATGCCATTATTCGGCATATTTCAAGAGAACCTAAACACCAACAAAACCAGTGAACAAGGCAAAAAAATCATCTACAAAAAGCTGAAGACTATGGGGAGAATCCGGCCATCTAATCAGCTAAGCTAGATGTAGTGCTTATAGTTTCCATCAAAATTTTCCTTTTTCGTGTCTTATCTCGTTTCGTGAATTTATGCAGGAAAAGAAAGTCTGACTCAAGTCAATCAGATTATCAGAGAGGATCAAACGGGATGAGACGAAAAGTTCATATGTAGTTATTTCCCTTAGAATCTAAAAATCAGCCAAAAGCAAATTACGCACGTAAAATATGCACATATTTATGGTGATATGTTTCGTGAAGGTAGATTATTTCACGAGAAACTAGTCAGGTCAATGATTACGAGTAAGTCTGTCTCATCGTGGTAGTGGTGGGATCAGGAGCATCATTATATCAACATTCATTATCAATGAGAACCTAACAAAAAAAGCGTGACGTAGTTTGTACATGTCTTTACCTTTTTTCCGAAAAAATCTAGAAAACTGGCTATTCATTGGTACAAGATTTTTGAGAATGATATACAGATGATAATGGCGATACGATACATATTACCATGATTAGATTAGATGATGATACCGAGTCAGTCAAGCAGTCGTTAACCCGTTCAAACTGCTTTTGCTACACAAAAACGCAACCCACTCACTCAAGTCATGATGAACCAAGTCTCATGGTACCTAGCTTCTTACGTGTCCGAATTACAGAACCTTATGCTAACTTTTATGAAATAGGAAGGAAGAATTTTTTGCATGCACAAACGTCCGTCCCACTTTGCGTCTAAAAATTGTACATAATTGAGTGGCTGAAGTTGTTATATCATCATAAACAATCATAATAATAAAATAGCTGGTGTGGTTGCTTTCGTAAAACAAACAAAAAATTACTGGCTTTCATCATCTAGTCGTCACCATCATCATCAGCATCAAAAAAAATTCTGTACGTTTCATCTTCATCTTTGTCTTGCGACTTGTCTCTCTGTGTGCTTTGCACAAGTCAAACGGAAAATGGAAAAAGGGAATGAGTTATGCGAGTTTGTTTTTTTCTGCACAACAAACTCTGCAAACAAAAAATGTTTGACTTTAGGTCTCCCATGTAATATGCAAAATTGCTGTTATTACTATTTTGTTTACTGCCGAGGTGGTGTCCTGTGGTACTTGTAGGAGGTTGTGGTATATATCAAGAGACATGCTATATTATAGAGTACATACACGTAATAACAGTTGTAGGATGTTCTGTAATGTTCTTTGAAAAAAATATATATCTTTCTTTTTTTCAAATTGTCTTGTCTCAAGAGAGGAAGGATGTTTTTTTTGCTTATGTGATTTCAAACTGTGCTACATCCATAAAAAAAGAGTTTCTCTTCTCGTGAAAAAAATATTCAATATATCCGCCGCTTGTTTGCTGCCACCGCCCATTCCATGAAAGAAAAAACCAAGCACAAAAAATGAAATAAAAACCAACTCGATGTGATATATAATGACATGCATGTAGGTTGCGATTCCGACTTAGGGTTTTGTTACTGATATGAATCATCCTCTAGTATACCCTAATCGCATAATAGTAGTAATCTCAGGTGTTGTTTAAGAAGATCCACCTGCCATGGCATCTCTCCACCGCCTTGTTTTGAGACGGATAAGGAAGGAAGTAAAAAAGTAGGTAGGAATTACAAAAAGAAGAACACGAGCAACAAGACGAACTCGAAACAAGATGATAGAAGAGAGGAAAGGGAAAAAACTTAACTTTTGCAACTTCTTTCTTTTTCGTCTTAGTTTTTTTCGTGGTATTACAGATTAGCTACAGAATATAGTATATATTTGATGTGTGTATGCGTATAAAATAAATTTCATAACAAACGGTGCGTAATGTTCCTTATTGGGATTGATGATGTCCCGAAGGTGGTCAAAATTTTTATATCTCTCAAAGGGTAGCTTCAGGATATACATAATACATACGAAAGAATTTATTACAGATATTTTCTTTTGAGCCTACCATGCATACACCCCCGCCATCAATCCATCTTTCTCTAGTTGGTTCATCCATCCCATCAATTTTCCCTTTTTTCCACTCATTCGCCTCCCTACATATATTTTCTGCCATGAGCCAAAACTAAAAGCTCGTTTATATTTTACATTTTCGCAAAGCAATAAGAGAAAGCAGGCAATCTCTGTAGTCTAAAAGCAAGACAAACTATTAATATATTTAGGCTACACCAGCAGCCTTTCTAGAGTTTTGTACATGTTTCAAGAGCGAGACAAGAAATAAAGGAAGGAAGGCATGCATAATAAAAACTTTGCAAGACTATTTCTCTCTGTTCCTTTTAAGTCAATCGCGGTATTCATCCATCTTTTTTAGTGTCTCTGTTACATATTCCATATATATACCATCCCACTACAGAATAAAAATACATTTCTAGCTCTGTTGCGGGAGGAATAATTGATGAAATCCAAAGTTGAAAACGAACGACGGGCAAAAAGAGAAAACAACGGCAAAAAAAGTTTATTATGGTAGTTCTCTACAATATTTACTTAGCTATTTTATACATTTTTTAACTTTTTATAGCCAATTTGTTTCTTTCCTCTTATGCAGCAAATATCCGAATTATGTAAAGAGATCACGTTCATTCAGTGGAATAACATATTATGCATAATATGTACAACATTTGCCGTCTCAGATATACTCCAAAACGAACAGTTTCCTCTTTAATATTTCCCGATACTGATTTCATTCCGCTGCTACATTTTATGTAATGTATAAATAAATACTACTTAACGTGAGTGGGTCGGTTTTTTTGTGTGGAAATTGAATGGGGGTAATGGAGAACAAGAAGTTATATTAAAGGAATATGGTTCAACAAGATGGGTATTATTCGACCCACAAAAATTTATACGGTTTGGAATAGATTGACGGTAAGTGTAATCGTTTTTCCAAATAGAAACGAAAAAAATATCCGAGTTCATTTGCCAGTACAAAACTACCGAAAATACGACAGCAGGGCCATTTTCGCACATGCTGGCGGAGATCGTATCTTGTCATCCTGATCCGTCTGATGATGATAACATCACAGTGATCCCCCATCTGATCCCCTGATATTGCTGGTAAATGTGTTCTTTAATGTCGCGTTTTTTTCTGTGTTAAACGCGAAACTAGAAGACAGCTCATGCGACATATTATCTTTCCTAGCTGTGTGTATATATGTTTATTGTAAATACGAGAATGACATTTACAATTTGAATTTTTCTACGTGAATATGTCAGTGTTTCTTCTTTATGATTATAGCGTACCATGGCTTATGTCCTGTTCTTGATATTGTATTTTTTTTTGATGAGACTATTATACATGCATGAGGTGAACCATGAGTCCTTTAGAATTGTTCAACAGCATTTTCTGATCTTCTTTGCCCTTGTACCAATCACCGTTTAGCTCGCATCACACTCATCTTTACAATAATACATGTAGTCATAAAGATAAGGTAATTGTTACAGTTATTGCTCTCTGCCAAAGCGCACACGTTTTTTTCATGGATTATTTTTTATTGAATCCTTTCTTCGAAGAAATGTAGGTAAGTAAAGTGGTAAATGTAAGGCTATGAGATGAAATGGTGGAGGAGGATTTTTTTAGAGAAAAGAAGAGCAGACCAGTGGGGCACACATGTTGTACCAGTATTTTCACTATAAGTTCCTACTTCCTATAATCTATGCACGCACCAATATATTATTTGTCACAGGTTGTGTTTTAAACTCGAGTAGTGTGTGGGTTGAAAACTTAAAAAGCTTTTTGCCATCATATGCGTCTTCACCAGGGTTCTAGTATGCACGAATAGGTTCTTTCCTCTCAAGAAAATTGAAAACAGACAGCCGAGCAGGTTCCCCAGTCAGAAAAAAAACTTGTTCCTTAGATTCCTCCATTGCCGGTTGTACGGAACCACTTTTCCTCTTCTTGTTTCTCTCTGTTGTGATGATGATGACCCAGTTTTCAAAAAAAAATCTTTCCATGTCTCAACTCTCTACAACGCTTTTTTTATACTGAAAAAATAAAAAAATCCATTCCAGTAGCATTAGGTACTACTGTTATAAACTTAACGTTAAGAAAAGAGTGAGAGTGGCAAAAAACAGGTTTTTGTAGGTTATGCTACTACTGAACAAGGAAAACTATATATGGTCTTGTGATTTCCGTCTTCCCGTTCTCGTGGCGAAGCTGCCAGAGACCTATGAGCTGGGACTTGAGACCCAGACTTCGCCTTGATGCTTTTGCAAAAAAATGTACATATAGCTTGAGTACAACAGTTGTCGGTGGGATTTTTGGTTCTCTAGCATAACGACAAGCAGGAGACTTGAGAGCGAAACTGGGAGCAAAAATCATTGATTGTTTTTTTACGTGGATGATATGGGTAGAAATCGATCTGTCTGTTTTGTGTGGAGTCGAGTGGAGAGCTCGTAAAGGATGTACACATAATATATTAAATGGTTACCGTTACGAGAACAATATATAATACTTCATCTTTTTTTGCTATGCTCTATATATAACGGTGTGGTTCTTGGTGGTCTCGTTTGGCTGGGTCGTTATATTGAGACAAACATAATAATATAAGTCTTTTTTTATTGACAGCATGTACAGGAAAGAGCTTGGCAAAAGAAAAAGAATATATTGTATTTTTCTCTACTTCCAGATTGAATGTTATTTCCTTACCAAGCCTTTTCTACTGTTTTTCAATGGGGTGACTGGGCTACTTACAGTATTTTTGCTCAAGGATAATAACATAAACTGTATAGGCATGTAGTTACAGATAGGTATACTTGAATGTCGTTTTGGTCCTCGTGGCCTGAGACAGATAGACAGCCAAGCTATAAAATGTTTTTTGCAACAAAAAAGAGATATATGGATATGTGCCTAAGAATTGAACAACAACAAAGTTAAGTTGCAAACTGTCTTGAAATGACGGCTATAACGACTGGTCTTATTATATTGCAGTGTATGCCTTTATGTTTAGTAGGTGTTCTTCCTACTTGTCTTTTTTGAGAGAGTGAGAGAAAGAGATGAAGAGAGAAGGTATACGTGCTCGCTACAACGATGAAACTCCAGAACTGCTTTTTGATCTTGAGCTCTTTTTATTGATCATCGTTAGAAAAGTAGCGTCGCGGGACTTTTATCAGCCGCTTTTTTCTTCTTCTCTTATGGTATGGGAACGACAGAGCTGATATGATAGAAAAAGTCGGGCAGAGCAGTGGATGGCAGGAAAGAAAGAAAAGAAAATGAGATACGAGGAGATGAAGGAAGAGGAAGGAAAAGAGACAGAAGGCATGTCTTCGATATTATTTAAAAAGAAGCTTATATATACACTACTGCTCCTTTTCAGCTTGACTTTTTCATATTCTCATCTTCACTTTCTCCTGAAGAAGAAAAAACATTCCTTTACGACGACAACGACGATGAGGAAGAAAGGAATTGGGTGAAAAAAAGTTTTGCCTGGGAGCATAGTGGGTAGTATCTTCTTACAATTTGGAGTTCGCACAAGAACTTACTTTTTTGACTTGTTGTTATGAAGAAAAGCTCTGGAACAAAGTACAAGTATTACTATACTTTGTAGCTCTTTTCTTGCTCTCCTGCTGCCCGTTTTCCCATTGTTGTCCTCCTGCCATTGCTTCGCATGTTGTTACACTTTTTTCTTGACAGAAAGAGAAAAATTTCTTTTTACAAAGAAAAGTGGGAAACTAGGGCCAATTTTCTCCTCTGTCACTATTTTTCGTCTTGGCGAAAAAGTTTTTAACCCTTTTCTACATACACACATAAATTGTCTCTGTATTATTGTCGTCGTATGCTTCATAAGAGCTCGCCTATTTTTTACATGTGACAGCCAGGCAGGCAGACGCATGAAGACTACACTGGTAATTATCATTCTTTTGTCAGGAAGGAAAAAGAGGACGAGAAATAGGAGGAGGTCTTTGCCGCTGTTTATACATGTTTTGTTTGGGCTGACTTCGTTTTAGCTTTTTGTTACTTTATCATAATTCTCTTTCCTTTTTAAGAACGAGAGCCAACGAAGAAAAGCGTCAAGTGAAAATGTTACAATGGCAAGAGGAGGAAAAAAAGGGGAGAGGGCACACAAGAAAACTCTTTTAGACCCGTTTGTCCTGCTCCATTCTTGTCGTAAAAGTCAAGAGATAAATTAAACTGTGTTTTTTACTTTGGCTATTATTATTGCTGTTGTTAGGAAAAGAGTGAGATTCGCTTTGAAATAATATGTTATAAATGAATCTGTTTTGCAGTTGTGTATAACATTTTTTCCTTTGTCCTCCATAAATAGCCTCTCTGGAGCATACTCATCATTCAAATCATTTACTGGCATCATCATTTTCAACGTAATAGTAATGATGATAATAACGAACGACACAGAATATACTACGTCTAACTTTCGATTTGCTTGTCAAGAGGAGGAAAACGGACATATAAGGAAGCATTCGAAATAACAAAAAATAACATGAATAAAAGAAATAAGAAGGGCTTTGTATGTATCTTCTTTTTCTCCTAATTGGGCATGAATGAGAAGCAAATTGTCAAGAGAAAAAAATAGAGAATCAAATTGGATAATAAGTGTTCTTGACACTGACTCGAGTTTGTAGGATAAGGCATGTCAAGCGTTTGCATTCTCCGAGGAGAAAAAGAAGAAGAAAAAATAACCGAGGAACGATTTTTTTCGTGACAGTGACATACATAATACTTTGGACGATAGACAGTAGCCACCAAGGAGTGATAAGGAAATACCTGCAACAGCAGAAATGGTAGTATAATAAGCTGGTATTTAAAAGTAGAGTAGACCATCTTGACGATGGAGAATGACTGACAGAGTGAATGTCGAAGGGAGATTTATGTCATGAGATAGAGAGGGAGCCCCACCGTTGCAGTAATTGCTTTTGTGTCAGTGATGCCTGTTGGTACGTATCTAAAAGTATACACATGTGTGACGTACAATATGGATGGACAATAACAAGTTCACCAAATTCATCCATCTTTACGATAGCTGTGTATTTTATGTTATAATTATTATTATTGCCAGTGAACAACATAACAAAATGCAAAAGCAATAAAATTTTAACTGGTGTAAACTGCCTGAAAGATATATTTATTTTGTAAATCTTTAGCTTTAGCTAGCTGGACGACGCCCTTCTTCTCGGCTCTTATTCCTTCTCGCATGCTTATCCACCTTTTATTGATGTCGTTTGGTGATGCATGCACGCAAAAAAAGTTAAGCGTTGATCGCTTACTGGTCCTACCTACATCAGTGTTTGAGCTGCTGTCTGTCACAAAAACTTTATCAAAACTTACTTTATTGTTGATGGTAGGGTATAAAGACAGTGTCTACTGCGATGCTTTGCCCTCGAAAAATATTAAAAGACCTATAACAAAATTAGCTTTGATTACACTGTTGTCAGTGCAGCGTCATTTACACAGAAATAGGTAGAAGTTCTCCGTGGCAGTAAGTAGTCATATTTTATCTTCTGTTTTTCATCTCTTCTTGTGCAGACACTAGCCGTTAAGTCTGCTGCAAAATTATTATTGTTATTGGTTGAGATCATGCACGGGGTCTGCTAAAACATGAACACATACCAGCTTTTATTATTACATGTCGTTTCGTTTATATTTAGTTCCCTGTATCACTATTGCGTGGACACATTACAGTACATTTCACGCTGAGAAGGATATATTATGCTTTAAAGCAAAATAAGAAAAAAACTAATCTTATTTGCAAACTGACATTTTTTGGTACACGTAACGAAATAATGTTGCATACTGCATGACATGTTCAAAATTTTAACGAGAATTTTTGGCACACAAACAGATTATATATTTTTTATACAGTGACTGCCGTAATGTACCTCTGTGTACGGACGTAATAAATAAACTACATGATGAGCTTAAGAATATATATTAAAGTTCTGAAAGATAAGGTGAGGTTGATGATGGTGGTCTATTAGTATTTCCTATGCGAGCCAACGAGCAAAAAGGGACAATATTGTTCGTGCGTGTCGGAATTGAATTATTTAAGCTTACTCTTTAAAAAAGGACTAAAAAGTTCATAACTTGAGAGATGAATATAATAGCATATTAGAAAAATGTAACAATGATGCAAGAAGAGAATAGTGTGGATGGTTGTTGTTTAGGAGAGAAGATAATAAAAGGAGAAACGACTTATGATGACAATAACGCATCTGGGAGGTGGCCCGCACCATATTTCATGTTATTATCATTTGGTGGTGGTGGAGGTATCTAAATACTTCCAAGAAGAATGACGCTTATATATTTTTCTTCCCGTGTGCTCTACGTCCCGTGTGTTTACCTTTTGTATCAGTATCTAGTCCTATTGTTATGCAGTTTTGTTATTGTTGTAATAAAAGCTAAAATATTTAAGTATATATGTATACCTATTTTTATGCCATGTATGGTCTTCTCGTGTGAAATGTGATGATACATATAAAATGACTGAAATACATGGATATTGTGTGGCTCCATTTCTCTATTTAAAAGCTAAAGAAAACATAAATGTTTGCCATAAGGAAAAGTGTCGTAATAACATAACCTCTCTACCAACGGCCCTATCTATCACCGTTGCAGTAACATCTTTTGGTATATTCGTATTTCTCTTTTTGTTGCTATATCTAAAGTCCACAAGGTGAAGCACACTGGTGTTGCTGTTTTTGGAAGGAATTTCTAAAGAACAAGCTTTACGAAAAAGTAAAGTGTCATGTTACAATGTCATGTTATTATGAGAGCGACTACAGCTGCCCTAAATTGGAAAGCTTTTTTTCCTCTTCCTTCACCTGCGCAGGGCAAGGAGCAATCTGAAGATTGTTAGCTTGTTAGTATTTTTCCAATGAACACGAAATACGTGAATGCACGAAGAAGAACAACATTTCAAAAGAAGAAGAGAGCCGTTTCCTTCTCTTCGATTTGAAATATTCCCATAGGCAAACTATTATTGACTGCTTTTCAGTCTGTGTGTAATTTTTGACGTTTGGATGATAGTGATGATTTAGACAATGAGTCAAATACTGCAAAACAACAATAACAACATTTTCCCCCGAGTTGATTGACAGTCAAAAACTACTTGAACAGAAGAAGAAACTGCTATGCTTTTCTTATACAAATTTTTCAGTTGATTTCTTGGAGCACGCGAGCAGTTACACCAGGAAATATTATGGTTTGCTTTAGGAAGGAAAATGTCGTTTATTTCTGCGTACAAGTCGATAATATTTGAAAGGTGAACTATTGTGTATTGAATTGCTTAATATATTTTTCTGTTTTCACCTGGGCACGTTACACACGTCCCTTCCGGCGGGAATGAGTGCGTGAGGGTCCCAACTGTTTTATCGCTTGTATGGCTTTATGGAAGAAACTCAAGTTTACAATGGGAAGTAAAAAATAAAAGAGTAATTTGCCATCCATCACGAAGAACACCTAACTATCATCATACCACCATCAGCACCACAACAACTATTCAAGCGTGTCTACCTGGTAGGATTCTTCCTGAATACAAAGAAGAAACAGTATCACGCTTTATTTCTCTCGTTGTGCATGATGATGGTTGTGACTTGAGTTTAAGTTTCAGTTGATGTATCATCATGTAACATGTGCCACTTAATTTGAAAGATGGGCTTCATAAAATCCTGAAGACCGAGTGGTGTTGGCCAAATGTATTTCTTTTGTGGCTTTGAGCTTGCTGGGCATGTGTTGATAACGATAAAAATCTTCAAAGAAAAATTGGTTTTAGATATGAGCTATACGTATAGTACGTCATCATGATTTTTTCCTTGTATCAGATTTCTCCTTGTTAAATACCTCCGTTTTGTTCTTATGAAGTTTTGTTGCCACTGATGAGTAATTTTTTCTCGTGAAATAAAGAAACTAATATTAATAGGTTGGTTGCATGTGTCACAACATTAACAGGGAGAGGAAAAACTAATAAATCGTGTGACGTTTACATTTTCTCAGGTAATGAGCCCTAACACGATTTATCCTAGACTCCACCTGGGCGCACGGGTGGAGCTTTCCATTTCACAAATCTGAGTCTGTCAGCTAAAAACCTCAATACTACCTATCACCTTTCAGTTAACTTTTCTGCATTGCTTTTAGCGCGGGGAAAAAAGGGAGAAGCATGTACCATTAGTTATTTCACGCGTTACCTGTTTTTGTACCAAAAGGACATGTCGAAATAATATGTCATAAACCGCGCACGAGCAACTAGCTTTTTAAATGTGTTTTGGCATTTGAAACAAAAAAATACGGAAAAAACGATTCCTCAATTGTCTTGTCTCATCAGCTCATCTCTCTACTGCATCCTTGCATTCTCATTCGTTTCGTACATGCTTTCCATTTAAAATGTTATACTTATGATGATACAGCATAGGCACCCATAACATTATACAGTTGTTGCTGTTATTATTACCATTGCCATTATAATGACGGTTATGACGTTAATAGAAGGCGTAGTATAAGTTGCTGTTATGCTGTTATTGTAAGCATTAGCCAATATTACGACGGCCAGCAAAAAACAGCAGCACAGAAATGTTTTCATTTCTTCTCTTTGCTACCACTCCTCGCGTTCACTTTGTACGTGAAAACTTTCCCAAATGGAGTCATTATTTCCATCCCAGCCACTAAAGCAAAATGGATCATTGACGAGAGGAAAAAACGAAAAAATGGTCGATTTGAAACTGAGAAACAAAAAAAGTCGGAAAAAAGAAGAGTTTTTGTATGCTTTTTAAATACAGATCGCTAAGCACCAGTCAGGTAATAAAAAAGTGAGCGCCATGTGCATTTAATGACGGTAAATGAGGGATTTTTCCCATTCAAAGCGGAGTGAAGCAAATACAAAATACACACGTGTGTGTGAGAATAAGTAAACAGGTATATAGCTTTCTTCTTTACTGCCTACATATATGCACTTAATTGAACTTCCCTTTTACTTTTTTGTAACCACAAAAATACAAAATACTCATTAAATGAAAAAATGAACCAATTCTGAGGCGTGGGAGTGTCCAGAAAACCACAACATATTAATATACATAACAGTACAGTAATAGGTTATTTCATAAGGAAGAGTTTTGAAAGGAAGCTGAATGATTTAATATTGGACAGATAATTGCTAAAATGAAGATGATGAAACATTACTGGGTTTGAAATTTTTTAATTAAAATACTATGAGGGAAAGCGGAAGTTGCCCATTATTCCTGTAATTGCTTGCTTTTTACTACTAGTACCGTTAGAGTTTTTTGCTTAATAAGGTTTCGTACAAGTAGTTGTAGGTACATAATATTTAGGTATTAAATAATCATAATTTAGGTTTCATCTTCATTAAAGGACAATGGGACAATTTTGTACTGCTGTGTGGATGAGTATCGGATGATCATTTTTGGTCATCCCAAAAAGTTTCTCCTGTTGAGAGAATAATAATATTATTATTTGACTTTTAATGTTATTTGCTGAAAAAGAAAGTTAAAGTTAGCCAAAGGCCTATACCTATACTCTCTGATTATTAACTCGAAAGGAGAGAGCTGTCAGTTATCCCCTCCTCTATCTATATACTACATGTGGTTAATTAAACGCTCAATTTCCTCGCAATAAATAATCGATAAAATTTGCCTCAATAAATAACATGCAATTGATTTTTCATCAGGAAAATATGAATTGTCCTTCCCTAAAAAGCTAATCATCAACATAATATATACGATTATTTATTGTTGTTTGTAGCGTTGTATTACTCACGTACGTTAGATCAACTCTCAAAATAATTATAAAAGATAAGATCACCTCCCTATCATCAGCATCATCATAATCATCTCATCAGCATTCCATTAGTATTCCATTTGGGATGACAAGCCTAACAAAAAAATATTCAACCAAAACCATCCATTTTATTCAATCACCACATCTCTGCTGTTGAATCATAATAGTTTTAGTCATCAGCGTCATCATCATTTATTTTGTTGCTATTTTCTGCCCATTTGCAATGATAATAGCGATAATGATCACAGGTTTTCGGCAGAGTTACAACTAACTCAAGACATACACAAAGTAACAGCGCTATCTTACAACATAGCCATAATAATACCATTTTGTCTTTTCTTGATCACCTCCTTTGATCTTTGCCAGAAAAAAATACAGTAGCCTGTTTTACCTCCATCACAACTGCAATGCTGAATACAGACTTTGATAATCAGAGAGATCATCAGATAGGAGATCAACTTGATTTTTCCTTTTTGTCCAACCCATATCTTAATACAGAACAATACAGGAAAAAAAACAAATAGAGACAATTACTATTGCAAAATGTAAAACTAACATGATCTTAGATGTTGATGATGATACTTTATATTCTATTGTTTTTCCTCTTTTGCTGAACACACAGCTCAAGTTGAGTTGTATTTTTATGCAAATTAATTTTGCACATTTGGCAAAACCATGTGTACAAAATACTATATAGGCATAACACGAACAACATTTTTTATTAGAGTATAATGAAAAAAATCTGCGTGCAAATATCCAAATATCTCGTTTTCCCCACCAATATAACAATAGGTACACTACAATAACAACTGAAAAAACATGCGTAGCGTAACCCCCATAATATTCTGGTAAATTTATTGACATTCGTTTTTGCATGTAAAAATTGTTAATTGTAAATAACACACGACGGCAGACGACTTGGCTTAGCTTGCGTATATATACAGTACCTTGAAAAAATCATGCAAAAGTGTAACCTCTTCGTTTTCATCCTCTTTTTCATCCTCTAGTTAAAATGCAAGTTAATTTGAATAGCCTTTTGATTTGATTGATGTTGTTGCTGGTTTGATGCTGCTGCTGCCTGGTTAAATGATTGTGGTTGTATACTAAACGGTGTGTACGCACAATAAAAAGATAAACGACAAGTATGCTTGTAGTAGTGTGTATGTAGAAGAGAATGAGTGATGCTCTTGAACTTGTCTGTTTTTCAAGAGCCCAAGCCAGACCAAACCTTTATCCCTTTTAAGGGAAGCATGACTTTTTTTATTATTCATCTCAGAGTTAAGAAGTCACACAAGTAGAGAAGATAAGAAAAATTCTTATGATTGTCTCCACTCGTTTTTTTCGTACATACTTCCCAATTAACCATTCCACGAACGAGTGCATACGAGTGTGTTGTCCAAATTACCTAGTTTTTTGACTATACACATTAATTGCCCATTACAAGTCAATGTATCATCGTCTTCTCTTCTTGGATTATTTATTTCCCTACTTATTATTAACTGCAATTACTATCAACACATGACATGTAGTTATTGCAGGATTTTTTTTTGTTTTTAGAAAGGGAGTTTTTAGATATCTCTTCATTGTTTGATGTGTGCATTGGAGTTTGTAATCAATGCAGTAGCTATCTTGGATAAATACTTCCACTTTTTCAATAGTGTTTGCTGCTACCTGTATGTATTGTATAATAAATATGTCGTGTGGTCTACTCACGTCCACGTGCTTTTGTTCATCTTTTGTACGTGCATGCCACTTTGGAATAATCACCATAAATAATAATGGTAAAAAATAAGAGGGATCTCATTAACACCTGTCTTAATAATATATTTATTTTGGTTAGAAAAAAATGTCAGCACTGCTGCCACCAGCATGTGATGAAATGGGTAAAACTGACCGTTGACACTTTTAAAATTTTTGCGAAAGTCTCATCATGACGAACGCAAAAAAATATATAATTATCAGTTTTTGTGTGAACACTAGTAATTTCGATAATACTTTGAAAAGTTTCTCCTTTTCATTGTAAACGAATCATTAAACAAGGGAATGAGCGTTGACTGTCGTGGTTAGAGGTGGTTGTGATGATGGTATTATTATTGAGGGCTATCCCCTCTTGTCCCTAAAATCATTCAACCAGCAATTTTTCCTCACCTGAGAGGTCTTTTAATTTTAAAGAGTTGATTTTTTTATTTGAAAAAAAGTTGTAATAATAAAAATGTTATTCATAGAAATGAAATGAAAAGAGGATTTCTTTTCTCTGTGAGTCATTCTTCCACATATTGAGTTCGGCTGACTCACAGCACAACTAGACAACAGAAAAGAGTCAGCGTGTCTATCATCATCATTTATTTGAAAAAAAGGAAAATGAGTTTGCGAGTCAAAATGGTGTAATAATAGTTAAACATAATAATATAAGTAATATCATTGTAGTTTTCGGGTGTAATCGGCTTACGCATTTATTATAGTCATTTCGCTTATTTCTCATCACCACAGAGTTTTGAAGCCCTTTGGCTGTATTTTACTTATAACAGCATACTCTTTGCTACTTTTGCTCATTTAAATAAGTATACAAAAAACGCTATTATGTGTACCTACTCACAATAACAAAAACTATTTAACTTTTATACATCTCTCTTCTCACCCTCTGGTTGGTTGGGTTGAAGGAAAGAATAGCCTAAACCACAGAAAGAAAGGCTCATCAAAGCTATTTAACAATGACTAGAGTAGATTCTACCAGAAGCTTGCAAAGGAAACTTTTTTGATGTAGATACAACTAAAGTCTCCGTAAAGTCCGTCTAGTTTAAATTCCTCTAGACTCCTCCAGCAACCAGACCACCAGGAGTACATGCATGAGGCAGTTTAGAATGAGCATACTAATGACATGGAATATAGTTTCTGAGGGCAAAAGAAGTTTTTGAAAATATGCAAAAAAGATATGCCGAACTATTGCCACTACCACACGGTCTATTCATTCCATTTCATATAATAAAATAAGTTATTTTATCTTCTTTTTGAATACAAGGAGCAGCTGCTGCCGCTGCTTACGATGTACATTTTGGCACTCCTGCGGCTAGTGCGGCTTGAAAACAGTATAAAATGGTTATTGTTATTGCAATGTTCCATCCCAAAAAGTATAAAGAATCTGGAAGAAGGTTTTGTATGCGTAAAAGTACAAGTACAAAAACACAAATTGCTTTGTACGTGCATGTTTGCAGTACGCATGTACAAGAGGAATACATATATATGCTTGAACGGCTTTTGATGTGCGATATGGATAGAATAATATAATATTTAAGTTTAAGTTAATTTCCTATACATTCTCCTTTTACGCGAGTAGATTTTTTAAATTTTTCTGACAAAACTTGCCTGGAATTCATTCCTGATTTTCTATTAAAACGAAATTTTCTTAACTGAAAATTAGTACGTTAATGTTTACAATTGTACAAGTTCTACCGTTTTAAGTTTTATGATCCATACACAATCCACCATTATGAGGGAGATGCACTTATTCGTACATGAAATATTTTGATATTATTTGCGGGAAGAGATAGGCTGGTTGGTTGGATGGGTTTTGTTATTGATGGTTAGTTATCAAAGTTTTATAGAGAGATGTACTGAAGTTTTAAATTCAGCGCTTTATACGTTATTATATGAAAGTATTTACGTTTAATTAATACTGCTTTCAATTAACTAATAGTTCTGAAAAAATAAAGTGCTCATTCAATCAGAAAGATGTTACTACACACTTATAACATGCAT
>JAHZMV010000192.1:0-15134 GCA_027743765.1 Coecobrya sp. COE2
AAAGCTTAAAGCTTACTAAAATAGTACAAACATAGGTAATAATACGTATGTCTTTATGCACGTGTATACATACATTTCTTTACTTGGATAAAATTGCAGTTTACTCAATAGCCCTTAGAGAAACATATAAAAGGTTAGTTGTTGGGTTGGAATTGGGCTGTCTTCCAGGGTACAATGACATAATTGAACCATATAGCACAAAATATAGCTTACATTAGTGGGTAGCTACTTGCTAATAGTAAACTCTGGATGACAGTGACATGGAGAAAATAAAGTAATGATAGTAATGAAAAATAAGCTACTGGGCTACTGCCCATGTCGTTTTCGTGTAACCTTTTAATACACTCTTTCGCAATCTGTATATATACTAATCTGATTTCTTAGTTCCGCTTTAATCATCATCATCATGACATGAGTGGGAGTGACTGCCTCCCAAAAAATTAATAGGCAACTGTTATTGCAAATGTCGCAATATTGGGGAATATATTTGATGATGAAACAATAGGAATAAAAAACAGATAGCGTCATGTGCTCTTTGCTCTTTTACAATTACAGTAGAAGGCATCTGTACACAATATTATTGCAAATTATGCCTTGTTATAACAACGTTGAAACCAGTGAAGATGAAAACAGTTCCGAGAATTTCAACAACGACGATGACGAGCGAATGGTTGGCATAATAAAGAAGCCATCCTACTCAAGTGAAGGTCAGCATCACAGTTACCTAGAAGCATATTTTATTGAGTCGCTTTTTAACTTCTTTGTGTATGCATACGTGATACAGTGGTCATGCTACTATCAAGATTTGTGGATAGGTTGCGGTAGGAGCTTATTTAAAGACGTGCTTATCATCATTCAATCAGGAAACGAAATAAAGTCAATGAAGAAAATTATCCTCGCTTTAAACTTGAAAATCATATTAAAGTCTACACGACAGAAAAATACATTGGCGTGATTGGCCATTCACGTACTGAATGCAACTCTGTCTGGTGGTGAACTGAGAAGATGAAACATGCCACATGGTTTATTGGAAAATGCCATAATGATAATAATGACCTATCCAATTTTTACCAACATTTTTCCTTGTTTGTCTCCTCACTCCTATCCTTGCTGTCAGTCATATAGTGCAATAAATGAACATGGGGCAGACTGATACACAGCTTAATTCTTTGCTTTTGATCATTACTATTATTATCATGTACCATTTACTATAAAATATAAAAAAAGTTATATGCCAAAAAAATGAAACGTGCTGAATGAGGATGATGATGGAATCTCTCATTCTCATCAGAGTATTTTGATGGCGATATAAAATGTACGATAATAATTATTACCACTGTAGCTCTGTCTGTGTAACCTTATCCTGAATTGCTCAACAAACAATGGAGTTGCTGTAAATAAAAGACCTACGGTAATGAAACTTGCCTTTAGCCATTCCTCATTTTTTCATATGATCAGGCATACATAAAAATTATTATCATCAACAACATCACGATATATAAATTTTTATATAAACAGATATATTTATTGTGATTATGCATGTTCTGCATACATGCATATATAATACTCTTGAATGGCAGCCTGTCTGTTGCATATACATATATGGTAAATAAACTTCCCAATCCCAACTGTTATGCAACGTACAATTTTTCTCGCTACTCGCTACACGAACAAAAAAATGGCTCATAATGGTAGGAGTAGTAATGTTAGAAGAGACGTCTATGCCTACTTGCATACGTGCTGTGGGAAAGTAATGTTAGAAAGATGTACATGCTATCTATCATTTAGTCTACTGCTCTGATGTGGTTACGGCGAAGAAACAAGAAGCCACTTACTTACCTGTGGCTCGACCAACCAACGAAAAAAATAGACTGGGATGTATATTTTTTATTAAAAAAGAAATTGTCTACACGTGTAAGCCTATTTACGCATATTAAAAAGTATAATGCCCTTACTCTATCTATATAATGATGATTAAGAGGATAATATGCTTTAATGCCTCTATGGGCCTAATATACATACCAGTACAAAGTTTCTTTAAAATAAGAGACGGAGTTTGGAGTTGGATGTCATAGACAGGACAAGGTCATGAGAGAGATGTTTTTCTTCTTTTTTAAAAGTGAAATAGCCACAGCTATAGTTTCATAATAACCTGGATAACCTGATCTTGAATTTTGTTCGGAGTCAATGTCAATACACATAGAACATGTACGTTCTGAATGCAATATCTAATGAGAGATATACCATATTATCTAGAGTGATATAGACGGAGACTCTAATAAGCCAATGGTTAGCATTGAATTTTTACTGGAAAATGAAAATTAAGACCTCTCTTGTTTTTCTGTCTGAGCGAGCTTGTTTTTTAAACACAATTATTCTTGTTCATTTTTTATAGAGCGACATGCCTACATGACAATATACATTGTCAATGAAATACACATACATACATACATACATACCATTGGAAAATTAGACAAAAATAAACTGCTAATTAAACTGTCTCCTGGTAAAGACATCGCACCTGATTTTGCATAGGTATATACATACATTTTTAGAACACAAGTAAATGGATACACTGTAATAATTTTGATTTTCAGAAGTAATGAAACAAGTTGTTCATTGAGTGAGGCTCGACCGATCAAAGTTTTTGACTTTTCTCTCCTCACAATCTCAATTCAATTCTCTATAGACCAATTCCACCACCATGTTACATGCATGCACAATATGCATGCTACTGCTGTGCTATGCTGTACATTGTATCAAAATAGGTATCTCATCATCATCATACATCATGCTCGTCCTTCTAAACCAGCTTATAGGTACTATAGGTATATCGCTTGGGTTATGTATGTATTTCTCCACGAGTTTTCTATAAAATGGAATGTATATACCTTTTATATTCCCCTCTCTGCACTATATAATATGCATCAACAACTTTTGATATATCAAAAACTTGTTTATACAATGAAAGCAAAACTATGCCTCATATAAGTAATATACCGTTCTCAGCTCTTTCATAGAGGTATATCATCTTATCGCCTCGCTTATTATTATAGAGTGGCAGAGTAGGTTATATAAAAGCTTAATAGTTTTCTGTGGCCGTGTGGCCCCTGTTCTGGTCCTCCACGTGGAGTAAACTTATTTTTTGCTCGATGTGTACTACTCTCTGTGAAAGAGCTGACGTCGACGTTCCTCCTCGATGCTCTCGGTCGTCGTGAGAGAGGCTTTGGCTTACGGCTTAAACTCATATAAAGTTAGGTACTGAGGGAGAGCATAGTATATTATTATAGTCAAATAGGAATATGTATATGCATGGCTTTTTAGGGCGCTGCTCTTTTTCTCTCTTTGCCTTTCCAGTAGTCGATGCCCAACTTTGTATATTATGTATGCCTGCATCTATGTATTCGTCTCCTTTTAATGCACAAATGTATTCATATAAAATGCAGTTTTATATACTAGGTGGTAACATAATACACACTGTACGTTTATATCTGAAATATGTATGTACATGTATCGGTGGTGGTGGTGGCACTATTATTATTTTTTCTTATTAAAACAACACAGATATTTTTCTCTTTCTCATTTCTTGTCTTGTTGAAACAGTCGACTCGCCCAAAAATAAGGGAAAAAATTGGTATATAGAAACTGCTCTGGTGCAACAACAGCAACGCACTTGTATCTATTTATCAATTCCCCTTTTTCTTCGTCTTTTCTTAAAGGCATATAAACTGCATTCCTTTGCTTTTGTCTGCCTTCGTCTCTTTTTCTGTCTGTTCCCTGCTATGCTATGATTCTTTCCCATAAAATTCCCATTTTTCTCTCTCTCTCTTTCCTTTGCTTCTTTCTTTCTTTTCCCCACACACATCACACTGATATTATTACTGGTGGTGGTGGTGGTGGTGCAGTGGTGGTATGAAATATACTATTCTCTATATAGTAAATGGTCATTATAATAGGTAGGAGGAAAGAGTAATAAAAACACAGCTTGAGAAGAAGAAAATGAAAGAAGAGATGTGAGACGATGCGACCAGTAACCGATGCATTCACAACAGTCCATCACCATCCGTTTTTTTCTCCTTCTCCGCCTTCTCCGCTTCTCTTTAAATGTGTTACGTAAGGACTGGTGGTGGGACTGCATGAGAGTCGGTTGAAGGATGCATTTCTGACTGCATTTTTATGTGCATCTTTTATATATACTATGCTCTGTATACATGCTTTCTCCTCGGTATAGTGATTTCGGTAAATGACAGACAATCTTTCCTGATTCTTGTCGTGGATGCAAGTAGATAGGTATGTGCATAAACCATACAATTTTATTATGCTGCCGCTACTGCCGCTATTTAGGTTTGACCGTGGTGGAAATAAGAGAGCTTAAAGCTTAAGCACAAATAAAAATTGGGGTGTACATTATGATGACACAAGGAAGTAAAATTCATGACTGTATTTTTTATTAGCTATTTATATTCTTGTTGGCTCGCTCAATATGTTCACTACTTCTCACCCATTCACACATTTTAGTTATCCTAGCATCATCTTTTTGTCATTCCAGCATTTTATGTATGCGCATAAATAAATGGATGAGAATGGCACAATTTACTTTAATGTGTTTTTATGGTCAAATAGGAAAGCACTCGAAATTGGGGCAGGTTGATAAAACTGCTACTGCGATTGAAACAGAAAGAAATCAATTGACGTAGACTTTCCTAATATACATTGCCTGCCACTGTTACTGACCCAATGGGTCATTTAATATTAAAAAAATACCATCACGAGCCAAACTGTTACTACTATAAAACGTCAACCTACATATGCATTATGCAAATAAACACATCATTGTACAAAAAGCTTACTGATTAGTTCGACACATTGACTATACTGGGTATTGGAAAATTACACCGACAGGGCACTACGTATTCTCATCCTAATTGCATATTCACACTATTTTGTCCATGATTCTTCACCAAATCGAAAAGGAAAATATAATTACCTTATCACTACCACCAGCAGCGCTTGGATAGACATGGACGTATTAATGACTAATCGTCAAATGTCAATGGCGCATATGATGACGAGTCATTCAGGTAGATTATATGGGGCAATAGGTTCAAGAGATGATATTTAGAAATATGATGGAAGGGCAAGTACTTTACAGCTTATTTCTCCTTTAAACGATGTCATAAAAGTAGTTTGCGACAAAAAAAAATCATGAAAATAACGTTTTTCCCTATTGCAGTTTTTTATTGCCTTACACTTGGCGTTTTAAAATTGAGTTAAAGTGTCTGGGGTAGTCGGGCAATTTTAGCAAAAAAAGGACAAATTTAATGGATGCAGTTTAATAGCTGTGCTTAGCACCATCAGAAAAAAGCAATCATCATCATCACCGTCGTCGTCACGATTTCATATGCTCATCCTTGCATGTACAACAGGAGACAAGAAAGAGTTCCCAATAAATGCAGTGCAATAATATAAAGATGCATTTTACCTACCTACGACGAGTCAAGTTTGTCAATTCACCCAACAACAACGACTGTCACCCTGCGATGCAATCTGACGCAAATGCGTACAGTAATACAACCCATCTACAAAATATGCACATACACTGTACAAAAATCCTGATCTGATCCCTGTATCTAAAATAATGAATAGTCACTGTTACGTACTACAGGGAATGTTATCTGCCCCAGTATATCACACCATCCATCCATATCCAACATATGTATATATATTTATCCATAACAGTGATAATAATACAGCCAGCAACAACAGACTAGCAAGGAGAGGAGCAGCAATAATAATACAAACAACAGACCTGACTAGTTGGTTACACGAAAAAAATAGTGAGGAGGAGGATGGTGGTGATGATGATGATAAAAGTTACTGCTCGTGTACACATACATACATAACCTATCACACAAAAATACAACAATATCAGGTTATATGTGATGAACAATGGAATATATGTACCTAGTGGATAGAGAGGGATTGAAGAGAACGATGAACGAAGAAACGAGCAATGCAAGATATATTGAGCTTAGAGAAGAAGATGATGATAATGATTGTTACGACGATGATGATGTTGATGCAGGAACATTTTAAAGAATAGTCTATAGGTTCAGGAGAAAAAAATATATATGTATAATATATTATATAGCACTGGTGAATGCACTGTTGATGCTGATGTTAGTGCATGCATTGAAAAGATGAAAAGTAAAAATATATAGTGTATAAAATGGTCATCAATGTATTGAGGTTGTGCTGCGTTACTGTGCGTGTAGGTATTACTACACGGGGAGGAGAAGGAGTAGAGAAGCCACGTAACAGCCTTATATAGCTGTACATAATGCACATAGGTTATTATGTAGTCTATAGAGAACTGCAGCAAGAGTAAAGTAAGTGGTGGTGGTGGTGGTAAAGTGGTAAAACGTTGATATATACCTACTGAGCAAAGCTGGTAGAAAAGGACAACAACATGCGAAGGATGTTTGAGTATATATAGTTTTCTTTTATATGGGTTATTTCTAGTTTATCTGTGTACATTATTTGAAGTATATATATTATTTTGATGCTTTTCATGTCATATAGGAAAAAAACTAGTATTATATCTGTATGTGAGGGGGTTCTTAAGGATATAAAGGTATATGTATGTGTGTTGGATAGTGGATGCAAGAGCTTGCCACGACCTGACATACCCAACACAAGTTTAAGCTACACGTGCCGTGCGGGGCCCCTGACGGAGCATAACTGCTCGGCAAGAGCATAGACAAACTAAGTAGGCCTTTCCCAATATCATCACATACCATACCATACCAAACTGCTTTTATAGGTTGATATAATTTATATAAAGTTGAGAAAATGTATATAGATTTTATATGTGGAAAGGGTTGATATACTTGAAGAGCTTGAGTGTATGCATATACCTATATGTATGGTTTGTATCTTCATAAAAAATCATAAGCCGATCACCGAAAGAAATTTTGCTCTTTTTGGAGAGATTTAAACGGGTGTAGCGTTTGGGCCGTTTCAAGAAATTTAAAATGGTTTGCGGAAAGTGATGCGGAGAAATGTGTACTTTCTTTGGGTGTCACTTTCATTGCAGGATGATAAGTGGATGCGGAGATATTCTGGGGGAAACGGAAGAACATTTTGCGAAGAGAGAAATTGAATTGTTTTTTTCCAGGTATGAAATATGGAAATCGGAGTGGTTTTTTGGGAAAAGCGTATATGGAAAAGATGTAAAAATTAGTAAAAATGAGAGATACTTACCATTCAGAGAGATTATCCAAAAATAAAGTTGGAGAAAATGAAGATATCAAGTCAAGGGATGAGATGACTTTTCGAGAAAATATTAAAGTCTTTTGCTTTTATACACAGTTTTCGGTTGTAGTAAGAACTTTGGGTAATTTCTCAGTTTTTTTCTTTGATATATACACAGTGTCCATTTGACGACGAGAGTAATGCACAAGACGTGTGATGATGATTAGTTATTGTACAAAATTATCTTACTTATTTGTAAACTTATTGTAATAAGTATATGTATAGAGGTTTTAAATCTTTGTTCAAAGCACCAAGTGTTTCAGCAGATGAGAGACAGTTCACTTTTTTCCAGGAAAATCCTTTAGTTTCTCAGGATTTTATTTTGCTTCACTTTCACCAGAGTTGTGAGTTTTTTGCACAAAATATTGTTGTGACACTTGCATTATTGTCCAGCAGAGCTTGCTAGCGATAATGATAATTCGGGACAACTTTGATTATTGTCCAGCACAAATTGTAATGATGTTTTTGCTGCTGATGATAACAACAAGACTAGCTGTAAGTTATTTGCTAATGATGATAAATCACAACTATTGTAATTATTACTCCAGTAGTAGTAGTACTGATTACTGTGAAGATGCTGCTGCTGCTCAGTGTCCAGCATTCTGGTGAAATTTCAATTGAGCAGTGTTGTCTGTCTCAGAAAACAACTGCTACCGTTGCTGTTATAAAAATAACAACAACAATACTAACGACGAAGACGATAATCACGGAGAGCTGCTGTTGCTGTTTCCGTTACCAGTGACTGTAACCTACTGCACATTGACATTGCCTTCAGAAGAGCAGATATACAAAAGAGCAGAGAGCTCTAGAGAGCTATGGTAGAAGATGAATGCTGCAAGCTTGGTTGCTGTATAGCTTGAGATGTTGGGGTCTCCAACAAAGTTGGTAAAGTGGATACGGTTTGGCTTATAAAATTGTTCTCTGTGTATCTACTCGCTATATAATATGAACTCCGCACACAACACCACCAACGAAAAGTTTATATGTGTGTGCGTAGTTCAATTGAAGCAGTCTGTTTTTGTGAATGTAGCTCTGTTCTGTGTGTGAGTGTGTACTCTGATGATATACACGGCAGTTGTAGAAGTTGTAGTAAGTTGGCTTGTTCTAGCTCGCTTTTTTGCTGCTGATCAAGTGGTCGTACTTATGCCTTCACTTTTCTAAGCTCACAGTTCAGTCGGCATTTGCTTCTCTTTGCGAAGCGATGGATGCTGACCAGTTGAGTGTTTTTCGTTTTGCTTTCTCCTTGTCTTCCTCACACTCTTCTTTTGCACTTTAAAGCTCTTCTGTTTGTATGTGGTTGTTGTAGGATATAAGCTTTTGATGATAATAACGCTCGTTAAACTTCAGTCAATATAATATGCTGTTGACGATTTTTGGGGCGAAGAGAGTCAAGCTATAGAAGATGCGATGATGATAAAATGATGGATGAATCACGTCCTCTCGTTCAGCCTGGAGAAGTAAAATGAACTTTCTCTACGTATCTTGACAAGTTGGCGGGTTCTCAGTATTTCCGGGACTTTTTTTCAAAAGGCTTAATAAAATACAAAGTGTAGTTTACTTACCTCGCTTGTTTAGTTTCCAAGCTTTCTTCGCTTTTCTGCTTTCTCCCCAAACGAAAATGACCTGCTTGACGGTTGGATGCAATCACCTTTTAAAACACCGGCTTTTCTGCCCAATTTTATTTTTCTGTAGAAAATAAAGGAAGGGTGGAACAAAAGTTTGTTTTCTCTACCGGCAAATATTTTTATTTGGCCCGTTTTCTTTTGTACTTTTAAATTTATATTTCTTCTTCCTCTGATGTAATAATCCTCTCTACTTTTTTTTGCTGTACTCTGATTTTAATTTATTCTGAGCTATTTTTTTCTTATATTAAAATGGTGATGATGAGACAGTAGGATTTTTATTTTGTTTGTGCGTTTTGGATTCTTGTTTTTTCAAGAGTGTTTATGGAGCAACTGCAATTTGCAGAATGAGCCTTGCCAAACGGTTTCACTTGGTTTTTGCAGTGCACAATTCAGTGCTTCTTCTCTGTTACTCTTGCTGCTGCTGCCATGCATGCATTGCCATTTCTATTATACCAGAGCAAAAGAATAAGCAAAGGAGGAGGAGTACTAGTAATGCGCTTCTGCTTGTGATGATGACGCTGTTGATATGATATGGTCAACAAAGTGTGATGAATGTATATAGAGAAGAAGAAGAAGAACTGATCATGTCGAAGAGAATAATATTCACTGTTGCTGCCGTTTCAAGAGCTGTAAGGTTCAACTGACATTGTTGTTGACGCTGCTATGTTGCTTTATTGCTCCATTATATGCATTAAAGATTATTCCTATGAACTAGCAATATGATTGCTTTTGAGTCTATCCTTGCAATAAAAATGCATACATGGAGAGAAGGTAGAATATTGTAGCTTCGGATAGCAAGGAGCGTATCAGCAGTAAAATAGCAGCAAAATGATGGATGGATAGTGGTAGTAGGAACCTCTCCACAAATTTTGCAAAGAGGGAAGGCCTTTTATTTCTCTTCCTTTCCTGATTTCCTATATGCAGGCAATCATGGAGTCCTTCCCAGGTTTTCCTCCTTGAGCGGAGCTAGCTTTACTTTTTTACTTAGGTACATAATACATGTGCAGTGGTGTCAGTGTGTGGTATAGGTATACCATATACCTCTCAACAAATATGCTACCTTGCTTTTACTTGCATTTTAAACTATTTTCTCCAATCCATTCCACTCAACCCATTCCCCTCCTTTTAGAGAGGAAGAGCGTGTGCACTTTGGACCCATCATGTTAAAAAAATAATAAAATGGTTTTTGAGGAGAATGACGTTGTTTTATTATGCGCAAATGTAACAGCAAAACAAGGAAGTAGAGGTTCCATAATGCATTATAATGTAGTAGGTCACATTGAGGAATTTCGTGATGATGATGATTTCTTTGTGTATATTCCTATCTGTACATTTTGTGGAAGATGCGCTGTTGGAGTAGCGGCGAAGGAAGGAGCAGGCCAGGACAGTGTGACCTTAAAAAATTGCATTGAAGTGAGAACGATGACGGTAATGCTTATAGCAGCTTGTAATAGGTTGCTTTTGAAGTTGTAATGGTTTTTTCAACGGGAGTAATCTGCCCGTTTTGAGGACACACATGGACTTGCTTGATGGCTTGGGATGATTACGGGGAAGCCTCGTGCGGGATGTGATACCTATCAAGAAAGAAAGCATGAAGCATAGTTGTGGAAAATTGTCAGGGACTTTTGAGCCGTCGGAGGCTACCATAAGGAAACTGTGCTCACAAAAGGTTTTTAGGAACGCTTTGTTTCAAGAGCGTGTAGCATCTATCGTAACAACAGGTATGCTCCGGTTTCCGGTTAACTTGATAGTGAGGATTATGAAAGCATGCATGCATGTGAACGACAGAATGTAGGCCACTTGATAACTAATCTCTTTCTGTTGAAGGCTTTCTTTTGAAGTGAAATGTGTTACTTTTGGAATTCCGGGAAGGAGGCGTTTTCTATGGAAAAAGCGTATTCCACAAATCACGACATGTTGGTTGAGGAGGGATCTGGCTACTTTTCAGTTAGCTACTTTTTAGTTTCTTTTTTTCTGAGAAATTATCGAATGACATGGTTAATCAACGACTAATGGGGAGGCGGAAAGATTTGGACGTAAAACAAAGCAAATCAGTGTGGTAAATGGATGACGTAGCGACATGTGTAAAGTAAATTGGCCGGAAAGGGGGCGTATTTGTAAAAATAACTAGTCGGTCAATAACTCCAAAGGAAAAGCTACTACAATGACACATGTCATATAGGTATGCTATAAAGTATTCAAAAGGTACCAGAAAAATGATCAAGTCCCTTTCATTTAAATACGTTCATGATACCCAAGTACCCAACCCAATTGCTTTAATAATTGAGCAAGCTACCGCAGCTGCAACTGAGGTCACGTCGTCATCATAATTTGTCTGGTACTTAGACCAATTATACTAACATTTTATTAAATTATTAAAATTAAAAAAGGCAATGAAGACTTGCTGACATTAAAATTAAGTCAGACACGAGTTTACATTTTGGATTTTACTGACGTGACGAAGAAAGAGCAAAAAACGCGATGACCTTTTTAACGGTGAAAATGCCACGTGAGTCTCTAATGGGATATATGTGCGGATCTGTACGAAATCAATTTTTTGGCTGTTACACTCACTGAGGAGCAGTGGTACAGCTTTAAAATTCGCAGAAAATAACTTTGCTAATTTTTCAGTAGTAGTACCTACAAGTACAAATTATTATTACGATATAATTTTTACAGAAAAAAACGTGTAACAGGTAACCTTTCTTGGTTATGGGCACATGTTACACGAGAGTGAACCCATTTTTATAAAAACTCTGTGTGTGTGGTGTCTCGCGATGTGTAAAGCAGGTGCGGTTATGTTTCTTTACAATAAAATAGTACCATAATAAATGTAGAATTATTTAGTACTTATCTGTACTTCTATATAGGGTAAGTTATCAGCTATTTTCGTGTGTCTACCCAAGTCTGTTCCCTGTAATCACTCAAGTGAGAGACACATAATAATTGTTGCTTTTGGTATTGTTACGCTGGCTGAGGAACGTGTTTCTTCAGTTGTTGAATTGCATTTTTGATGTATCAATTATTCACCCGTTTTGTATATTGATCGTTTTGGCTCGATAAATTGAACACTGACGATACTAAAGCGTGTGAAATGAGAAATAGACATGTGTAACGCGTGGAGTACGCAAGTATGAAAAAATGTACTATTTATTTTGCTTACTTTTCCCTTAAAAGTTCAACTTATTTAACTAAATATTAAGCCATACTCTTCGTCTTTATATAGCACATTTCTACCTACATTATCTACAATGATTTATCTACAATGCACTTGTCTTAACTTTGCCAGCGTTGCATTTTCAAAGATGAAGTTGAATTAACAAAGAAACAGGTTGTTTGAAATGAAGGAACGTGCAAGCCATCTGCGCCTTCGTTTATGTGCACTGAATTTACCCGTTCTCCGTATTACTCTTTTTACATTTTACCATACATTACCGTTCGTTTTTCATGAAACAACTCTAAATTTAGCTCGATTGGGCAAAGCATAATTATAATGAAGGGAGTCTAGATAGGAAGGATGGAAAATGAAACCCTGCAAATAGTACAACGATATTAACAACCAGACTCTCTAATAGCTTTTGGCATTTGAACTGATTTCAAGTGACGCCCCCAACGAAATGAATGCTTACCTTATATTACATTACCATTTGAATATTCAATATGCCCAAATTTCCAATAATGCTCTAAAATATTTTTGTAATTCAAGTGATGAGTGATGGATGACTGATTATGTATTCAGATGAAATCAGGTTTTATATTGAGTCCGTTGACCAGCAAAAGAAGGATTTTACTGCTGCCATGCAGCCCTTTTACCCTATTTTATTTTGACATTTTTACTTGGTGAGAAAGGGTTCCTTAGGTATAAACCAACCTTTCTTAATTTACGCCTTTATAACAGTAATATTTGTACCCAAAGACCTTTATAATGGAATCCCTGGGTAGTTTCTACAAATGCTAATATTAATCCGGCAAGTCATATAAAAATTTTCCATGAAAATCTCCGAACGAACTTCTCAGAAATATTAACCGTATTAGGTATTAAAAGACCTTGTGTCAGTATCATTTAGACGAGACCAAAGTTTGCTTACCTTTACCGAGGTGCATGGTCTGTTTTATTGATTGACTACCTCAATAATTGAGAAAGAAAACCAACCTTGATTATGAATAATTGAGTAGGGTCCTTAGAAAAAATCAACTTCATAGACCAGACAACCATAGTAGTCAACAGAAGAATTGCTTTTAAAATTGGTACTTGGTACAGAACAGACACTCACGCATAATATACGTACCTACCAAACGTCATTATATATTATCTCTCTTTACGCACACAACTTTATACTAGCAACAGGTACGGATAGAGAGAGAAAAAATAATCTTATCATCTAATAGAAACCTTCATCATCTTCTGTATCTCTTGTTGTCGTCATCTTATCCGTCTCGTCTTCTTTTTCTCTTCAACACCGTCGTCGTGGTCAACATTATCATCACAGCTACTTTAAATGAATTAACCGCAGTACATGTTACAAAAAGGAGAAAGGACAAAAAAGTAATTTGAATACGAATGAGGCTCAAGAAAAAAATCTTCTCTTTTAGTTTGTGTCATGCAAAGAGATTAACACAAGAAGAGAGACTTGTCTTAATCATTATTCTCATCATCACCGCCAACAAATAAATCTCATATCGCTTTTGTGATAATAAAATCCCGACAGATTGCTACATACACAACACATGCACTTGAAAAAACTAAATTGAATCGCATCTTGTGTGTGTGTGTACAAAAGGATAGGTATGTAGCCGTTGAAGCATACTCGGAGGAGCACCCAAAAGTCCACTATAAAGACCAGTGAGACCGAAACAAGAAGAAGACAAGCTATAGTCAAACAAAATAATTTTCCAATTGACATGATGATACCATACATACACACTACAGTCATGTTAAAATCAGTTAAAAAGGAAGACAATAAAAGGAGGAGTGCATTAAAGCAGCTCAACGAAAACATGTAAACGAAATTGTGCGTAAAGAATGTTTAGAAATGGTTTTGGAAGTGAATATGCAATATCATCTTGTATGCATACATGTATCGGACGGGAAATAGAAGAGCCAAGTCAGTTTTGCTTAACGTAAGTAGTCAAGCCAGAGTGTGTAGGCTCATGAAAATCTCTGTTGTGTGTGGTTTAAAACAATTTGAAAAAAATGAAACATTCAATTGAAAAAGCTTATCGTTTTTTTCAGCAGAGCAATGCAATACATACGTGAATATTATTATAAGTAAAAAAGAATTTACATATAAGAGACTGCCGAGTCTGTTTGTCCGTTGTTGGATAACGAAAAATCAGTGCGTTTCTTGCGTATTACGCATACATATTCATAAAAATTAGATACACGCAACATACTCATCATCTCAGAAGTAGCAACAGCGAGTAGAGTACATGATGATATTGATGATGAGGAGATATTTTTGAACAGGGAAAGGGGTTGATGAGATTGAGATGAAACAAACGAGGAAAATATTCAGTGAACTGACTGAAAATGCGTACGAGTGCGTTATATTATATACATAGCTAACTTTGTTATAAGTTGTTGCCCTCTGTCTCTCCTCGCTCTTTTTGTTCATCTTGTGCTGCAACAGTGCATTGGCCAAGTGAGAGAAGTAGAAAGGGGTGACGACGATGATTTGTAAGAGAACAGCGTAAAGCTACGCACTTTTTTTATCATCAGTGTACCGTGTATGTATTAGAGTAAGTATGTTAGGGTTATGGTGAGGGGGTGAAGAGTATTGAAGAATCCTCCGCCTCATCAACTGTACCAAATCCCGCCCAGCACACGTTCCTGCCTGCTCCACGTGTGAATCCACGACCTTCGACCTCAAACTCGAATCTCTGTCACTGTACTCTCTGATGGCTTGTATATACATAACCAACAACATACCTACATACGCACATAGGTAATTATTACGCACTTTTCTATAAATCTTACTCTTTTTGGCTATTCATATAGTCATTGCCTACGAATATATACATTTTGTACATATATAATATGTTATAGGAAATGTATAGTTTACTTTTCTTGGTACAGAGATAATCTGGTTCCCAGAGAATATATGGTGTCCGTCAGTGTGATCCTGATGATCATCATGTCGACGAGTATGCCGACGCCGACGCTTCATATTATCGTCCAAAAAGTGCGTAATGTAT
>JAHZMV010000193.1:0-23800 GCA_027743765.1 Coecobrya sp. COE2
TCTTTCGTTTCGTGTTTAGGGGACCAACTGAACCAGTTCATTCATTATGCCTCCACGGAACAGAGATGATATCATGTACCACATCTAACCGTATTGGGGTTCATTGCGGTGTTGATCACAACTCGGATTTCTCCTCAACTCGCCTTCGATCTGATACATTCAAAGGAATTGTGACAAGTATGCGTCATCTCCCTTTGAATCAGTTCCTTTTGGTGGGTTCTGATTCCGGAAATGTGGCACTTTTATGTTAAAGGTTTATGTAGGGCATTTTGCTGATGTTAAGAATATATTACTATGAATGTAGGGCTTCCTTTAAACTTGACTGCATTTTTAAATAAAACTTGGTAATCTTTTCGAACAAGTCATTTTCATATATTTTAATTGCTTTCCGTTTCCTACGTATAATAACTTGATGTAGTGTACATTATTGACTCACTACACGAATGTACATAAACATAAGAGTAGGTAGTTTTTATTAGTGCTAAATAATATGACGCAAATATGTGGATGCAATCTAATGTTGGCGACCTTTTCCCCCAACCGAACTTTTTCGTCGAGCCATAGATTTTCTTCGTGATATGCTGGACCTTCTTCGGCCGCCGTCAGAAATACGTTTCTTCTGCTGCTCATAACCGTTAGCCAAAGATTTTCGGCTGGTTCTCCCTAAACATGAGAAACAAATATTTCAAAGTTAGCGTCTCGTATAACTTTAAGAAAAGTTGAAACGGGATGAACACTTACGAACTCCAAAGTTGACAGCTACAGAAACTCTCTTTTGTTTGTCGGTTCCTTGATTTTCATACTGGAAGCTAGTTTCAACCGCCGCCTGAATGAAACCAATTTTAATGAAACATGCTATTCGGTAATAAATGATGCATAAAAATGTGAGTTGTAGGCGAGCAAACCTTTTCGTCCATGGAATTCCTTCTATGTTTCCTCGCTTTCAACAAACATTGTGCCAATTCATCGGGATCATCCTCTTCGGGATTTCTATCTTCGCCAAGTACAACCAGCACACGGTTCATTGTCTTTGGATTAGTTCTCATTTTAATTGAAGTACAATTTCTTGGAACAACTGCAGGAGCAATATGTAGATCACCAGTTTGTCCATCTTCAACCCAGCCTTCGATAACAATGACGTCCTGAACATAAGGTGGAATCCGGATTACTTCAAACTGCGGTCCGATTGGACAGCACGAGCGCTCCAAAATAGTCTCAACTTTTTCTTTGGAATATGCCTAATCACAAAAAATGAAGTTGGGTTACGTCAATTCTGCAAGAACCATTCAGTTGGATCATATTAATACATTTTGTAAGCTATTTAACCTGATACAATGGATTAAATGGCAGGAACCAACTCGCTCTTCGCATTCCACAAGATCGCCACAGCCGTTCCTCCAAAGAATTGTATTTATCAGTAAATGTTTCCAAAGCTTGTTTCATGGCACTAAGAGGAATATGGAACGCAGTGACTCCTTCCGTCTCACAAGTTACGGAGGCAGCTCGGCTTCGCCCAGTAAGACATGCAGATTCTCCAATTACCGTTCCACTAGAAAATAAGTCTTCTAATTGTGTGTCGAAATCAAAATCCTTGAATATTTCCATATTTGGAATAACTCCATAAGTTTCTTTGTCTAGTTTGGCCTCGGCATTTGGTTCATAACGAATTCTAACCATTCCAGACACAATTACGTAGATACCCTGAGGTGGATCTCCTACTGAATATATCACATCATTCGCTTCGTATGTCAAAAGTGTTGCATTTTCCTTAAAAGTGGTTTAAAACATCATAATTATCATAGCAGTCAATATCTTTAACGAATATAATAACAACAATTAATTGGAAGTTACGTACAAATATGAAATCGCGTAATTCGTCACACCCATAGACCCAGTTCAAATTTTCCAAAAGAACCGCAGGTGCTGGTGGCGCTATGTAGTTTGGAGAGAAGAGAAGATTTTTCATTCTTTCTTCCAAAACGATGGTAAGAAGGTCATTTTCCTTTTCATCCAGTAACCCTATTATAAAAATTATTTCATCAGTATAGCATCACAAATTATTATAATTTACTAGTCCTGATTTGGGGCAATATGAGTTGTGCGTACATACCATCAGAGCGAAGGTCACTCAATGTGGATTTCATTTGATTTAGAACGCTACGACTGGCGTGACGAGTTTTTATGGCAATCGCAATACCTGGATGACTTTTCTGGAGAATACCTAGAATCAAGCCGTGCCAAACGATAAGTACATATATTTTTGCAGGGATTTTTGTGCATTTAAATTCTTTTGTATACCCATTTCCCGAACAGCTTCCATTCTTTCTTTTTCTATGCTAAGTCGGATTTTGTTAAGAACCCTTTTATTGTCAATCATGTGGGGAAGAAACTTTAGCACATCATCGCAACCCATTATAAAGCCCAGTGCGACATCATACCCCAAAAACAGTTGCTTGTTAATTTTTCCATTTATGCTATCCATAATGAAGGGAGCAAGAGGCTAAAAGAAAGATAATTTTATATAAAATCGGAATTCAAAAAATCTAAAATGTGAAACTTTTAATGAGTAAGTTAATGTACACCATACTCGCAATAATTTGAGGCTTCTGAAGCAACGGATTATCTTGACAATCTTAAATAAATGGCGTGGTGTGGTGTTCCCAGAACCACACATGTTGAGATGATTTAAAACTACATCAATAATGGAAACAAAGAGTACTGTTGCATCTAACCAGTTCCATTTTGAGTTGCAGTAGTTGGCCATTCCCAAACCAATTATCTAACAAACAATATTTTTGCTATATGTCTTGTATTAGTTGAAATGATGAAGATGACGATGAAATGGCTTTCATTACCCACGCATGCGTTCTTTAGAACTGTATTTTTACTTACCTTTACCACAAATTCCAGCAAGTATATTGTAGTAAAACCGATATTGACCAATCTAAAAATAGTTTCGTATCTCTTCATTTTGGCATCCGTATTATGGCATTGATCATAGTTGGCTTCCATAATCAACTGCCAAATCGCTGGAATCATGTTTATAACAACTATAAATGTTACAATGAAATCAAACCAAGTCTTTGTAGCCAGCCACCAAAACCATTTCTTCCATCTACAAAGAAATATAAAAAATTGACACTATATTTGTCGAAACAACAATAGTGAAAAGATGACGACTTGGCATCGTTTGAAATATGGGTTTACTTTTGGGGTGGAGGAGGAGGGATATCATTTGCAGTGTTTCCTTCTCCAAAATGCTGTACTAATTGCTCTCTCAACCATGGGAAAACGCCTCGAATTTGCCAATATTTTTTCAAGTCTCTTGTATGAATCATGTACAGCTCTTTATCAGCGCATGTGTCGGCCGTGCTTGCAAGTATCTGAACTGCGACTTCAGTCAAGACGCCTCGCTCAAAGTGAGCCCAATAAGAAATCTGCAACAATTATAATTGAGTAATCTTTTAATTTGATTTTGTGGCAAAGATGTTAAAAGAATGTTTCCCAGTTTTCACCGACTTTCATAGCTTTAATGACGCGAAGTCTGGCTTCTTCCGTCATGTTCCGAAGTTCATCGTTTGTTGGTAGATTGGGAACATATGTATGACACTCTGGACACTCATTTGGCACCTGCTCTTGATCTAATGACACAATGGAGGTGTTTTGAGGTTTGTTCTTTTTCTGGAAATGTTTCTAAAAATGTTGAAATCGCTAATTATTTAATGACCAATTACACTATTGTGCACAAGAAAATAAAAATGTATGTATTTGTGCATTGTCACAATACATACGTGTTTATATGGGTCCTCAATTCTGGTGTGCTCCGAAACATAAGACCAGTTAGCATCGGCAAGGAATCGGTCATGGCGCAGCATCAACAAAGCCTTCTTTTGGGCTGTATGCATAGTTTTTACCGCATTTTTCATTTCTTCCATTCGTCCAGCCGAAATTTCAGTTAATTTAAGCACTTCCAACAGCTTCCTGGTCGTTGTACCATTAACCACCAGAGTCAAAAATACTATTCCTGCTGTTTGAATCAGAACCTGCCAAGCATTAAATTTTTAGATACAATTTTTATGGAGCTTTGTTTGGAGATGTAGCCTCTCGAAATGAAATCCATTCTACCTTGGGGCCCAACACGCTTTTTTCCTTGCAGAAAGTTTTATCTTCATAGACTTCCAAGGAGAGGCAAATGCCCACTGCGCCACGTAGACCACCCCACATCATAACCTTTAATTAATGTCACATATATAAGCAGTGCTAGCGGAGTTGAATACCAAATTATTGGGCTGTTTAATATCTTACCATCATGTTTTGCCACGGCATTCCGTAGCCAATTCGAGATAGCATTGGACTGAATAGCAATAGCATTAGAAATCTTCAAGAGGAAGACACACCAAAAGAAATCATTGTTAATTAATTGAGTTTAAGCTGTCAATAGAATTTCGAATGCGTTGCAGTTGAATTATGGCTTACCGTATGAGATTTAGTGCGCAGTAAAGCAAAATCAGGTAATACAAATCAACCCACTCAATCCCTCGTGTTCCCCGTTCAGTAATGATGATTCCAGTAATGAAAAACAGAACCGTGTTCGCAAGATGCCCCAACATTCCCCAAAAATCATGAAGCTCATGTTCCGTTTCAGGGGAGATACACGTCTTCTCAGAGCTCATTGTAATTCCCAAAAGCACAACAGCCATAACTCCAGACACTCCCAATACGGCTTCCCCAATGTAATAGGTCAAGTATGTAGCAACAAGCGTTATCGTAATTTCCACAACAGCATCATTGAAAACACGAGACAAGCAAAATATTGCCACCTTAGCCATAACCCAGCCAAAGATTGGACCTCCAATAGCGATTCGGAAAAAGTCACCGATAATGTGAGTTATAGTTGTTCCAATCGGATGTGGATGTGCTACATTTTGCAGGAGACCGTGAAGAACTTCGTACAATAAAATGGCAATAGATTTATTTAAAACGTTAACTAAAATGTTGCCCACAGTATTGAAGCCGTATTTATATTCACTTGATATATGACTAACCGGTCGCTGATATAATGCTTCCAAAGAAGACCGATTCCATAAGTGTCCAGTTATACTTGGAAAAGAAGATGAAGCATGTAAATGCTGTTAAGAATGTGCACATTAACATTCCTGGAGCCGCCAACAGTAAAACCTTTGTAAAAGATGTGCATAAGTGCATGTTCTGCCAGGCAGGTAAGATAACTAATTTTCTGTTACATTCGAACGTTTACCTGTCCAGCTGCCTTCATGAAAACATGCCCAGATATACTGAAGGAACTCTCGAACAGTAAAACGGGTAGAAATGTGAACAGGTAGATTTTGGCATTCAGTCTGGCGAACGCAGTGTACGTGTACATTTCATAGCAAAAATATTTTGCAGCAAATCCAATGATCATTCCGGATGCCATCATAAAAACAGTGTATGGAAGACTGATTTGGAATCGCTTTAGTAAACTTCGAACAATAGCTCCATAGAGTAAAACTAAGAAAATCATGAAAAGCATGTGAAGGTCATCGTGGTGAAAGTCACGCTCGCCTGTTATCTTGCATTCCTCTGTTGTATGAAAAAGACAACTTGTATTTACAATTACACTCTACTGCGAAGAAAATTATTGAATTGGGGTACATTGATATAAACTTTATTTCACACAAAATTTTTTGACATTTTTACCTTTGTCTATTTTCTCGGGTGTGTTCCTACTCATCTCTTGAGTCTCACAGAAGTCATTATATTCCTTATCATGATTGGAATCGAAAGGAAGATTTGGGTTTGGGTCCGGATCCACATATCGGTTAGGACTACTAGGACTAGGGTTCCCATTACTCACAGTGGGGTAGGCAAGGATGATGAAAGCTAATGTGATAATGGAGACTAGTCCCCTGGTTAAGCTATTGATTTTTGCCATCCTTTTATTTCCCTCTTGCTATAATCGGGGGAAAGTAGGAATTTGAATAATAATACTAATAATATCTTCCATTGTCTAATTTATTTAGTATTATCACAGGATGGACCTCAATTACTGCTTTAGGACTATTGCTTTTACGGTACATGGAACAAAGTTTCCGTAACTACTTTCGTGGTAAGGTTTGGATTCTCCCTTCTTTGCACAGTTTTGAAAGAATGTCAATCAAATGAGACTTTATTCCTTGGCAGGCTATATATGAATCTCTTTGTTGGCAGGCATGTTCATACTATCCATTTTCAAACCTATTCAAAATGCCTAGGCAAAGTAGTAGTGGTTTTATTCAGAGAAGCAGCAAAGGGTCCAAATCCCACCATCCCCTCCAACGTCGAGTTAGTTGGGGAGGCACCAAAAGCTCCTTATCTCTTTCCCGCACAGAGAATGAAATACGAGATGGAGACAGCAGAAGGTCTGTCGTCAGTGGTAGTGGAGAAAATATTGGTGAAATATCCCATTGGCCAGGCGTAGAGCCGCTGGACGCCAACCGTCATTCCTCTATAAGATCGAGTAGTGTGATATCAAGCAGTAGGAGAATTATTGGGTCATTATGTAGTTGCTTTGGATCGGGGCAAAGTAAGACTTTGCCATTGGACCAACTATAATTAAGATGTTTCATAATTACATACATGTAATTGTCATAATTGATGATTTCACAGAGAAAGCACTGGATGGTGTGATAGACGGGCCTAAAGTAAAAATTGATGTTTCTGTTCTCCCTATTGACTATTTCTCGTCATATGGGGGGAATATAAGACCAACGTCAACGGCTTTGATTTCCTTGGATGGAACAACCATTTATACCTACGAAGATCTCAACATTATTTCCGACCAAATGGCCAAACTTCTTAAACCTATCATTGAGGAAAAATTGAAATCAGAAATTTTTAGTGAACTTCTACAAGATTTGGAATCAGAACTCTGTGTCGGAGTAGCAATTAGTCCCTCTGAAAAATGGGTGATTGTAATCCTTTCCATTTGGAAGCTTGGACTTTCCTACCTGCCCATAAGAATAGATGAAAATCCATATCGCAGGGTCGCTGTACGTAAGTTAACAGAAAATGTTGTCAATTATGCAATCAAAATGCTTTTGTTTGTGAAAATATGTTGGCTGTATACCGGTTTTGTAACTGGTCATTTCTTATAGAAAATAATTGAAGTTTTAAATCCGCTGATGATTATCGGTTCAAAATCCGATAAAAACTTGAAGAACGCTGTCAATTACAGATGTCCTATTATTAATTTTGAAGATTTATGGGAGAAAGTGATAAAGCAAAGAAATGGATTAAAAGATAAAGGAGCTTGGAGTAAGGATGAAAGAGGAAGGCAATTAATCATTCAAAAATTGTCAGCATACAGAGGTAACACTGATCCAAGTCAAAGATCTTCTGCCGTACTACACCGATTTAATGGAAAGGGGGAACTAACAACGACATGTGTCCGCAATGGGACCCTGTGGAATCGGCTTCACGCAGAGTGGCGAGATTTTCCATACTCTAACAATGAATACACAGCCTTGTATGCTGCTGTGGATTCCCATGAATTTCTAGGTCAAATGTTGGCTCCATTATTGGCAGGCAATCCGGTTATATCAATGGACGCCACTGATTTATACAGTTTTGCAGAGAAAGTGGCAAAGTGGAAAATCCAACGATTAAAAGTCTTCCCAGAGCTTTTGGTACTTTTTGCATTTAACTACTGATCTATTCAGGGCATTTAAATATTCGTACAGTTTGGTAATATATATTCTCAAAAATGCTTTAGCGGGCCACTATAACTTTGATGGAACTGATGAAAAAGAGCGGCACCGAGGTAGCCTATTTTAACAGCGTTAAGCACTGGTTTTGTACAGGTGGTTCTCTAAGACGTGAGTTGGCAATTTCCTTCTTCCGGAACGCCCCGAAGCACAGCCAACTGATCAATTTATATGGATGTAAAGAGGCGTTATCGTTTGTCTGTTATGAAAGGTTCAAATCTCTAAGGGAAGTCAAAAATGGACTTTACTATGAAATAATGCCAATAGGTAAAGTGGTCAGTTTTAGCACTTTTACCATAAACTTATCATTCCATTAAATAAAGTCGGATTGGTCATATTTGTTTGAAGGAAGGCCAGTAATAAACACAAGAATTTACGTTCTTGATGCTGAGGGGGAAGTCGCACGACATTCTGAATTGGGCGAGGTATTCATTACTGGCTTGGGAATAACAATGAATAAACTTTCTAAAGGTTTGTTTTCTGGTGAAAGTGATAGCGAGAATAACTCTTCTGTAGATCCTAAGCTTATTCCAAATCCCAATTTAACTGACTTTGATGATCGTAAGTGTACTAATTAATACTTAAAAAATTAAACTTAACATATTATCTACAAACATGATTTTATTTGTTTGTGTGTCATAAAATTTCAGCCATGTATAAGGTTCTACTGAAGACAACGGATTTTGGCCGATTCGTATACAGCGATACAAATAAGCACAAAATGTTCAGTTGTTGCTTCAAGGACAAAGCAACGTTACAATTTGCGGGGAATGGAGAGGGAGAAGCAATAGTGGAAAATTACAGAATAAATACGAACGAGCTCGTGTTCCACCTAAGAGGTTTACCACAGATAAAAGCATGTCACGTGATGGTCTATAGGCCAGGAACACAGTCTATGGTAAAATGTCACTCAAATTGTTATTTTCCACAATTTGGATTTATTTATGTAATGCAATGAAACGAAAATTATGTTTTATATTATTTTCCTGAAGGCCATTTTGGCGTTCGTTGTAGTTGCTCATAGACAGAATGTAACTAAAGAGGAACTTCATCTGCATTTGTGTGAAAGAGTACCAAAATACATGATACCGACCATTATATTCATCCCTGGTCTTCCTATCAAAAATTTCAAAATAAATAATTCACAACTGGTTGAAAATTACCAAAAGGAAAGAATGGCTGGTATGTTTCGATGAACATTGTTTTTTATTAAGATAACAATACGATCACGACAATTAAACAATTCAAGTGTTCCTTAACTTTCTTGATGCCAGCAAAGGAGGCGGTAGATCCAGAAGTTATAGGCTTTACAGAAAACTCGGCAGAATGGAAGGCTGCCAGCTTGCTATTTACAATATTGTTTCATTGCTGTGGAGTCGGGGAAGAGTGGGTTGCTAGTCATATGAATTGGTCATTAACTGAATTGAATATTCCTTTCACGTCACTCCCACGCATTTTGAAAGAGCTACACAGACATGGCTACTGTTTGGGTAAACGTTAAACATTTTTAGTTACAGACTTCTAATATTTTTAACAAGCCGAAAATTAATGCTTTATTCATTATTAAATATGTTACAAAATTAGATATGAAATACTTCTTCGTTCTAAAAACGCCTTTTGAAATTGTGAAGCTGATGGTAAAACATGGTCGTGTAGTTGATGTTGCAGCGCTGGACATTCAAAATGATCGTTGTGGCCAGTTTGTTGTTGAAGTAATATCAGCAAAACATCATGGTGAAATTTTCAAGTATTATGCCATAATTTAAAGATAGTGATTCAATACTGTATAGTGCATGGAAAGTAGTTTAGCGAATCTCATAGCCCGAATAAATAAGCCTTGATTTATACATATTATTTGCAGGTTCTTCCAACGCAGTAATTATGGCTGTGGATATACAGATAGCGTGTTCTATTTCTGTGGCATGAAGAAAAAACAGTTGGAGAAGACTGTTGTAGGGTTGTGGCCACTTGTGTGTTTTAAAGCTTACAGGTGCTTGTTTATATCTTTGCTTGCTGCTTATATGTATGTATACTTTCGTTTTTAATTAAAACGAAAAATGTCAACTGGTCCATATTTCTTTCGCTAATTGGATAGCATAGCTGTGCGAGATAAAAATACCAAAAAGGTCATTGCAGCGCTGCTAAATGTGGATCACGATGATAAAGATGCGTCTGAAGAATGGGCAGCAATTTCCTTGCTTCAGCCCAATAAGTATTATATCGAATTGTTGGATGATATTGATGAAAGCGTGAAACTAAGGTAGGGACTTATAATTAAATGATTAAGTCGTTACGTGCCACACACAAAACTGATTGGTATTTCTTGCGTAAAAAGCGGGTTGGCAGACTCAAAAACCCTACAAACACTGTTTTTCCTTGTGGATCCAGGATTTGATAGCGATTTTACGCAAAGTTTGCAGGTTACAAAATTGCTGATTACTAAAGCGATTGAAGTGGCGAAAACGGCAAATTTTCATGCAATGTACATACCAATCTTCGACTACTTTTACTCGGTTAGGATTTTCATTTTAAAACTAATATTACATTCTTCAAAATGTATACCTTTAACATTTAATAAAACAGGATTGATTTAAAATCTATTTTCCAGAAAATGGTATCAGATGCATTCCAATTTGACACTATCCAGTCAAGACAAATTAACACTTTTGAAGCAAAGGATGGAACAAAGCCATTTGGATTGGCACCTGATAATATCTCTGGGACAGTTTTGCATACAGTTTTGAAAGAATCTTGATACTGTACAAAAGATTGTCACATCAAAATTTTTCAAATAAACCCACAAACCAACAGCGTGTCATTTAATATTTTCATCTGGAAATTGAACTCTAATATAGATTGAAACACATATATTTCATTGTCCATTCATTCGTTCATAACATTCAAGCTACACTTTCATAATAAAGGATATTCAATAAAGTTTAGCGCAATGATCTGTGAAAACTACTATTATACCACTACGGACTACCTGTTAGCAGATTGAGCTAATGCAATGTTTCCGTGAATACATTTATAAGCACATTTATGGATATTAGGATAGATCAGCGAAATCCTATTACTATTGGATAGCTTTTTTCGGGATAGCTTAAATGTCTGCATTTGATCAACACAGAGAGTATCAACTACTTGTTTCCTCTATGGATCAACATCCATAGTTAACCAAAACTAGGTAAACTTACAAGCTTCCTTTGAACCAAGTTTTTTGTAATAATCTGCTGTAGCTCTTGTTCTGTAACGGCAACACAATGTTTAAGTCTTCTATCGATCAACCTAAAACGGACGCGGAAATGTTTTTAGAGAGTGCTAGCAAAATTGCCACCCTCGTAAATAATGCTGAGAAGAGGCGTTTGTCGGCACCTCCAACAAACGAAAGCTCGTCGGTACCTACCAAAAACGAAGGTTTGTCGGTACCTCCCATAAACGAAGGTCCGTCAGAGCCTCTCAAAAACGAAAGTTCGGCAGTGACAATTGGTGGATCCAGTCAAAATACCCAAGACAGAGTATTATTGAACGTGAATGAGGCAAATTCCATTCTTGGAAGCAAAATTTCTGTTGGTGATGATGCACAAGCGAAGCAAGAGGAGAAAGTTAAAAGAAAAGATGCTGACGAGGGCAGATTTTGTTCTTTATTCCCCTGCATTAAATGTTCAATGGCTTCCCATAAAGGTATTATGAAAGGCTTGCGAAGATCAATCCCAGGCAAACAACACATTATTCACTACTGGAGAAAGCAATTGGCTAACCGCATTAACAGGAAAAAAGACGCAATAATCGTTGATGGCAATACAGACCTGAACATATCATACAGGGAATTGGACGAGTTTAGTAATTCATTAGCGTACAACCTAAAGCAATTAAAGTTTACCGACCCGTTTGAAAACTTGAATCCAGATGGCGAGATCGTTATTGCAGTTTGTCATCCGGCCTGCTACGAGTACGTTGTGATTCTTTTGGCTGTACTCAAGCTGGGAGCCGCTTTGCTACCCATCAGCGTAGATCTGCCTGCTGAGAGAATCGCTGAAATTATCAAGTTAGCGCGTCCCGTGCTTCTGATCGCTTCCCCACAGGAGGATGATCTCTTTGAAGAAGTAGTCAGCATGGTGGACGTTGATATCATGTACGTGGATGAATTATGGAACATGCTTGTAAGGAAAGGGGCATTAGACAGGTCAGTGCTACCTTTCAAAAGTCCAATTGCAAGTTTTGAGCCTTCCATGTGGAAACGGACCGTGGTTATTGATGTGGTACCTTCCGAAACTGAGGAAATCCAGGCTTTGTCCTATGACAGCAGGGCAATTCTCAACAGGATTAAGTGGGAAGACCATTTCTTCGTTTACTTTGCCTCAGAGCTAGTGCTCCTTCCCCCAAGTTTTGAATCGGTAGACAGTATAGCAGAAGTTCTCACTGCGTTGGTGGTTGGCGTCACTCTGATTGCTTATCAGAGTCCAACGGACGTTTTTATTCCAGAACAGCTCTTTTCTTATTGCCAAACTTACAAGTTAAGAAGACTGACGTTGTGGCCAAGTCTATTGAAAGCTTGTACAACGGCAATGCAACTGTTTGACTTTTATGCGCAACAGGTGCGGACGGTTCGTTACTGGTTTTGCGTTGGGGGTGTAATGAGAAGTGAAGTTGCCGAAGTGTAATTTATGAACAAAAACTTGTAATTGTAATCGTATAAATTATCTGAGTAGACACACAAATGCTTAAGGTACAATGTTATATATTGCTTAGGTTTTTTGAACTGCTGCCCCCATTAGCCCAACTAATTCATATGTACCAATGTGGAAACTGTGCTGGAGCTGTTACTTTCCAAATTTACGAAACTTTAGTGAATACTAAAGAGCGCAATTTTTATTCACGACTTCCAGTTGGCTACCCAGTTCCTAATATGGACGTTTATGTGCTAGATTCAGAGTTGAGACCGGTGAAGGATGGAGAAATGGGAGAAATTTATGTTGCAGGGGTGCAGTTGCCTCGTTTTAAAAACATGAATAAAATTAAAAACCCTAATTACATACAAAATCCTTTCTCCAATCATAAAGGTAGGAAATCAATATACCTATGAATTTTGTGAGATATAAACTGCTTTATGTCAGTAAAAGTTTGGCTTATTGTCTTCATGAAAATAGTAATTTGTTTTATTATTTGCAAATAGATAGAAAATACATGGTTCGTACCTTGGATTATGGAAGGGTTAAAACAAAAAGCAACGGAACGAGAGTGTTAATTCATGAAATGACTCGGGCAAGACATCACTACATTGACAACGAAATCGTCTGGCTGCAAAATAATGGTTCGTACATTGGATTATGGAAGGGTTAAAACAAAAAGCAACGGAACGAGAGTGTTAATTCATGAAATGACTCGGGCAAGACATCACTACATTGACAACGAAATCGTCTGGCTGCAAAATATTGAAATGTATCTCAAGAGGTTAACGCATCTCGTGAAAAGTTGTCACTGCGTTTGCTACCGGCCGAATGAGGATGACCAGATTATTTTGGCATTTTGTGTGCCAGTTTCATCAGCAGTAACGAACACAGAAATTGAGGACGAACTTCGAAATACCTTGTCACTTAGCACAGTTCCAGAAGTTATTGCGGTGGATGAAATCCCAAGATTCCCTGAAACAGATTACCCCGACGAGAATTCACTTTTGCGCCTGTATCAGGAGCAGCGAGTAGAGAGTGAGATATAAAGGAACATTTTAACGGATATTTATTAATAGTAAAATGATAAACATCAAGCAGAAGCTTAATTACTTGTTAATTTAAACTACAGGACAATATTTTGAAGATTGGCATAAATTGGGAATTCGAGACCAATTCGCTATCCGTGCGGCAAAAATTCTTTGCTACTTGATTTATGCGTTTTTGGGAGTTCCAATTAAATTTATAGTTGAAAACTGCTGGGACTCTCCCTACTTAGCTATACGAAGAGCAACTGTCACAAAAGCTGCATTTATTGTGAAGGAACTTCATAGGAACAGATACCCAATTTGTTAGTTATTATACATTAACTATACCCAATACCGTTATGAACATGAATATTAAATAAATACATCAAACTTCATTTGTGCAGATATTGACGATTTTATCTATGCGGAAACCCTAAGCTCAATTCCTGATATTATGATAGAGGCTCGCCGAGAACGTGGATTTTGTAATCGCAACTGTCCAGCAGACGAAATATCCTTTATAAAGAATCGATACAAATTAGAGATTATGGTAAATAGTCATCGAACGGGCGTTTGTACTTTGTTGGCAAAATGCTTCACCCAACGTGGTCAACTGGATTATTACGCGGAAGTGAGCTTTGCGGCAATGAGAAGATATTTTGATACCACGTGGCCAATCTTTGTCTCTAAAAAGCTAAGGTACAGTGTACAGTTATAAAAAGTCCAGATTAAACTTTTCCTATTTTACATGGAACTATTCTTGAAAGTGCTATATCTACATATTATGCATTTTCCCATTCGTCGAATTCATTTGTAGTATCGTGATTAGAAGGAAAAAAGAGAAGAATAAAATGGTTGGGGCTGTTTTGAATATTAACTGGCACGATGAGTTGAGATTAACTACGACCGTTGTTCCAATGGAAATTGCCTACAAATTGGAGCTTTTTCATTATCTGGAGAGTGGTTTGACGTAATTGAGCAATCTCGTTAAAACTTATCATAACTTGAGAAGTTAAAGGTGACAGGGTTTTATCTTTTTTCTAGGGATTCTCACTTTCCCCAGGATAAAACGCATGTACTACAACTCTGCTATCTAGGATTGGATGCTAGAGCCCTAACCGCTACGGAGACCCATGGTCTTACTGATAAAGTTGTTAGAAGTTTATTGGCTTTTGGGAAAGCCAAAGGATTTGAAGCCATTGTGATTATCACGTATGATTATTTTTGCATGGTAAGTGGATAAGTGGAATATATTGCCAAACGTGTGGCTTTTTAGCTCTCTATGTTTAAAAAATAATTTAAATATTATTTTAAGGATATTTGTGTGAACAATTACGGCTTCAATATAGCGAAACATTGTCAGGTGAATCAGTTTGCGGCATCCGATGGAATGAAGCCCTATGCACTTTGTCCGGACACAATGGTACATACTTTTACCCTTTAAAGTATTTCATTGCTAAATTAAGCCACGAAAATTGCTTTAATGTGTTTTTTTTGACCAGGTTGCTACTGCTTGCTGGAAATTGTTCAGCAAAGTGACGGATGATATCAATGTAAGAGATACTCATCATGGAGAGAAACTCACGAAACATGTCGGGTTGATCAATGCGCATAAAAAACCTTGGAAGGATTAGCGTTGTTATGTCATACACTTTAAAATCAATACTCCATCCAACACCTATATTTTAAAATTGAAGAAAAGTTTTTAAAAACGATCGGAATAAATTGCCAAGTATATTACTTTTTGAGTACACATTGAAAGTTCTGACTCAGAGCGACTTTAAAAAATTCGTCATATTATTTTACGACTGCTTATCTGTAACACAAATTGGGTGCATATAATAGCACGTTTAATGGTTTTATCCCACAAGCGTCAGCTATAAACTTTACACGATGTTATGCTGCGGAGCTAAATCAAATACTAGTATGGCATCACGTACCTTCTTAACTATTTTTGGTTTAGTTTATTGCAATTTATACAGCACTTTTCTTCTAACAAATTTTTATTGTTCGATAAAAATTAGTCGAAGAAGAATGGGACCTTAACCGGCGCTACCTCTAAGCCTGACCCCAGTATGCTCAACAAGCACATAATCCATATATTTGATGAACGTATTAAGAAGGGGAAAATACAGGATAAGAAAACTGCCGTACATTTTGGCGACAGCTCATTACTAACGTTTGCACAGGTATACAAAGAAAATGCATAATAATATATTAAGAGTTAATGAAATGGAAACATATTAGGTTAAGACCAATTGGCATTGTCAATTTGACAATATAATTCGTTTTTTTATATAGCTAAATACATTTGCTTCATGCCTGGCCCGAAATATAATCGACAGACTGGGTTACGATTACAAACTCAACTCTGACAAAGACTTGATCTTGGCAGTATGCTTGCCCATGTCAGAGAAGACAATTGCTTTAATTTTAGGTGTATTGAAAACGGGAGCGGCTTATCTTCCACTGGACCCAGACTATCCACAGGACTTGCTTCTAAAAGTAACCGAAGACAAAAAAGTTACAATTTTCAGATTTGTAAAGTATACCGTACCGTATCTAAATTCTCATAATTATAATCATCAGATACTGTCAACCTTTAAACCTGCCATGTTGATAACCGATGACAATGGCAATATCTTCAATAAATACGATTTTGAAGAATTCGGCAATATTTGCAAAATCATGTCACTTCAAGAGCTATGGCTGGATATTGAGTTCACTCAAGAGCCAAAGTCAAGACGAGCTTCAATGGACCGTCCTTGGGAAATTGATTTTCTAGAAGATTCAGCTAAAGCTGTTGAACATCCTGTTGTAGTCATGCATTGCCACGGATTAGAGTGCAATAACACGGTGGGGGTGCGTGTGGGAACACAGTCCATCCTCAATTTGGTCCAGTACCACTGGAATAAGTTTAAAATGACTGAGAAAGATAGCTGCTGTATAACCGTGTCCATTTCTTCGCCAGTTTCCATTCCTCAATTATTCATCCCACTTCTCCTTGGTTGTACGCTCCATTTATTTAGACGGCAGGATATAAATGACATGGACGGCTTTCTGAAGAATGTTTCCTGGCGCAAAATCACAAGGCTCTCGATGCCTACTCATCATTTGAAGCCTTTGCTGGATTCGATTGAATTCATGGGAAGGGATGCTATGCTCAAATCTCTCAAATCCTTAAAATGTGTAGTTTGTCGAGGATCAATGATTCCCCAGGAATTGGTAGATAAATTCATGCATTCTAATTTTATGTGTATGTAGATCAAAGATCAAATGCACGGCAATGCAATGATAATGGATGCCCTTTGCTTATGCTTTTGTAGGTACAACAATTTTTCTCCCTTTTCAAAGCTGGGGTCACTTTGAGCAATTGCTGCGGTTCAATTCAAACAACTGGGGAAATAGCCTTTGAGATTTATGATTCGTTGAAAGATTATGAATCCAAACTGATATCAGGAAGGTCAACGTTTGGCGTCATTGTGGACAACGTCAAGATATACATTGTAGACGAAAATATGAAAGTGGTTCCAAACGGCTCCCCGGGAGAAATTTGTGTCTCGGGAGACTGTCTGGCTTTGGGGTACATCGGCGAAGGACCTAAAGGGGGACCTGCTGAGCAAAATCAGTTTATCAAAAATCCATTCCATGATGGAATAGCAAGTAAGTGGATTCTAATATCCAAACCGTTTTCGTGAGGCTATTTTTATGATGTATGAGGAAAAATGAATGTGAAACCACAAACTTAATTTGCAGTGCATGAAAGAATGTACAGAACAGGAGAGCAAGGCAGCATAGTCCCAGGAAAAAGACGTTTATTCAGTGAGAATTATTCGCGAAAAATAATATGCATTATTTTCACACGCCATTTGATAAATAATAGTATCATTTATTTGATACAAATTCTCAATTTGATATGATTTAGTGGACCAACGTCATGATTTACTGGCAACTCAGAATGACGATGACAGTGATCTTCATGTACAACGTAAATGGTAAAGGACCAAGGGTTTGAAAAGACAATCAGTGGGGTATTGTAAGAAATATTCCATATTAGGCAGTTTCATGGTTTCATGAGGAAAAGGTCAGAGGAGCATGAAGATTCAAACTCTTGTTTGTATTTCAAAATTTAACGTGGCATTATAAATAAATATGTACTTATCTTCAAAATTTTACCTGAAAATCAATCGTGAGGCTTCTTTTATAGAACTTTATCTCATTTATATTGTTTTTTGGCTTTTTAAATTTTCAGTTGATACAGCACACGAGATGTTCAATCCGCAACTATTCGTTTCGTTTAATTTTAAATTATCATTTTTACTCAAATTAATTTCAAAGTAGAAGTAGACAAAACGATAAATTAAACTGCAAAAGGCATACAAGCACATGCTATCTGTGGCTACTTGGCACTGGGCAGTAGGTATGTTTACTGTGAGAATTACAAAAGCAACTAGCAATTTTCTTTCCCTAAACCAAATATCTCCAGGAAGGCAAAATATATTTAGAAGAAAATGCTAACAATTTATTCCATCACTAATTTATTTTCTGATGTATATTTGGATAACTGAATTTAAGTACATGCACAACCATGAAAAAAGCGCGTGAGAATACAAACTTTACATACTTAACCAATAATACTTTCAGTGCGATCTGTTGCCAGATTTTGCACGGTGTATTAATGATAAGCTCAATATATAGACTATATGATTAAACGATGACAGGATTTCTAAGGTGTGAAAGACTACCGTTTTAGACTCCAGCCAGGCACAACACAATTAGTTCTAAGAAGCATTAAATACCTGTGGAGTTAAACGTTTCATCATGCGACAAACGCTGTGTCTAATTTACTCCCCACTTAGATTCGCCATCATTCTTATAGTTTCACCTATTATAACAGTAACATATTGGATATGTATTACAATGACCATTCCCTGGTATCTTTTTCGGAAACTGGTGTCTTTCTTTGCTCATTTGTTCGATCCCGATCTGTGTAAAATTGTCAACACCATGGGACATATAATCAGTCGTGACTTTCAAGACTGGTCTCGGTCGCCCTCTCACACAGTGACTACCATTTTCACACTCAAAGGTTCGCCTACATTACATGAAGTAAGGCAATTATTTCTGGAGAAATGGGTGCTCAGATCATTGGACAAAAATCATAATGAACTTGAGTATCCTGAGCTTCAACAGTTCTTCACGAAACGGTTGGGCTTCCTGTTTTTTAAATGGGATAGAAATTTTGACATTTCAAACCATATCAAAATGTACTCTAGCAAAGAGTTTCTTCCCAAACCGGAAACAGATTCGATTAATGAAGCTACACTAATGAGAATCTGGGAAACGATCATGACAAAGCCCTTTGCGGCAAAGAGAAGTCCGTGGGACGTGCATTTGATCCCAAACTATTCGGAACCTAAAATTCCAGGGAAAGTGGGGAATACCTCCGATAGTGATGAAAGACAAAGTATTGTAATTCTCAGAACACATCACGCCCTTTGTGACGGAGCAGCAACTTATAAACTTCTCCTAACGCTTACTGATCATGGTTTGGAAAATCTAGAAAGGGACATTGCGGCTTTTAAAACGGCCCCGACTTGTTTTAATCTGATGCTCCATCTGAAAGCGTTTATTTTTGGGCCAACAAGTGTGGTTTGTAAATTTTCAAAGGGATTGGACATTTATAACCAATTGCATCGTCCTTTAGGCAAGAAGACTGGACAGACACATATTGTGAAATCAACACTTGATTTGGAAGTAGTTAAAAATGTAGCAAGGTTGAATCTGGATGTTTCATTTCAATCTGTGTTAATGGCTGCAGTCGCTGGTGGAATCAGAAATTATCTGCTGGAAAACTGGGGCAAAATCCCTCTAGCACCCATACGAATGGCACTCCCCATTCCCAAGCCGGGTCATTCTCATAAGCTAAGAAATGAGTATCTCGTGGCATTAGTGGATCTTCCTGTTCACAAGAAGACTCCAAAGCAAAGGCTGTTTACAATGGAAAAGCGCATAAATGAGTTGAGGAGCGAATCGTTTGTGCCATTTATGGCACAGTCCTGGCAAATGCTAGGACTGTACCCTTCGCAGGTTTGCAGATTTCTGACTTTAAAGTCTGCAATAACAGTGACATATTCTGAGATGAAAGGACCGACAGAGAAATTAACTGTTTTACAAGAGAAGTATGACCTACTGGGTTTAGTATATTCCTTTGGGCTAGGCCCGGATGATACAGGTAATTATTTTGTTAAATGAATTGTGCGCCTAATGCATAGGTATTTAAGATTTTACTGAATGATGAATTAATCGTAATCATTTATACATTTTAGGGATTGTTTTTAACTCGATAAGTTACAATGGGAAAATTCAATTGGTATTGTCGGTGGACCATGGAGTCACAAAAATAAGGGACAAAGCACAACAAATGTTAAACCTGATAGTAAAGGAATTGGAAGAACTTCAGTACGGTGACTCAACTAATCTCTAAATGTTGATAATTAACAACCGTGTAATTACATTGATATTCCATGCGCTTAACAAACAATTTGAAATAAATGATGTTTTAATATCTTATCAAAGAAGTAGCACATCAATTCTACAATTTATAATCAAGGAGAGTACACATTTAATGTATACCGAATTATGTTTATCATCATACATACCTTAGCTAAAGTAATACTGAATTTTGAAGTTTACCGAACGCTTGTACAAGTTGTAGCGCTTACTGCTAAGAAAATTGAAGCGAGTCACGCATAAAATTGTAAATAATATAAAATGCTCACCCATTCCAAGGTCACTTATGATTATCATATTACTTCCAATATCGCATTGCCTACATTTCCTTAGACTTATTACCCTTAAATAATTGGTCACGCACAATATGAAACGACGGATACTGTGGATTGCACGAGGCTGTGAGAAACGTGGTAATTTTCTCCTTTAGCATCGTTTATTGAATAATTTCCAAATGATGTTGGTTCAAACCTGTACTTGCAGTGTTGTATTTTTTTACAAAATTTTGCTTGGCCTTCACCTTGCAATTCTTTTCCAGCAATTCAGAATGATTTGTAAACCTCATTTTTGTCTGTGACGGAGAGTGAGCCCATTCTATATTGCTAATTTTAAATGTAGTTCATAAATATTTTTTATTATCTCGGCTCTTTAAGTTTCAAAATCGCCCATATTTTATCCAATAAATTCAACAATGACAACGGCAAAGTCATTGAAAAGCAACTACCTCAAAGATTTTTTCATATCCGTTTGGATAATTGTGGTTTCAGTTCCAGTCACTGTGTTGTTTCCATTTTTGGTTGTGTTTGTAGTGATACCAATTAAAGCTTACAGTAGATTTATTGCGTATCTCTCATATCTTTCGGATCCTTATAAAGGGCGAATAATAACAGGACTAGGGGCTGGACAAATTCGCGACATCAACGAAATTTATACCAAACCTCGTAGCGCAGAAGTAGTATGTCTGCGAATGAAAGGTCCTCTCGATTACGATGAAATTCTAGATGCACTTCATAAACGCGTGCTCATGAAATTAGATAATGCAAAAACATATCCAGCCCTGCATTATCCAGAACTTCAACAGTATTTTACCACCTTTATGGGGTACGTCTTTTTAAAAACTGATCATAGTTATGATGTCAAGAATCATTTTACAGTTTACAACAAAAATTCTCGCTCCACCCCAATTACTCGAAATGAGCTAATGAGAATTTGGGAGGAACTGATGATCAAACCTTTTGCCAAAGATAAAAGTGCATGGGAAATTGTGATAATTGATAACTATATTCCAGACAAGGATGAGTTAGAAAGTTGGAATAACACAAAAGATGTGAATATTACTTCGTCAGAAGAAAAATATTGGGTTGCTTTCATAAAAGGTAAGATATAATGACGATTGTTGGAACAATCATATTTTTTGTAAAAATTATGATTGTTTGGCTGAAGAAATTTATGTTAAATTTATATATATTAATTTCAGTTCATCATGGTATGGCTGATGGCTTTTCAGTACAGAAAATGCTATCATATTTAATCGATGAAGTGTTCCTACCAAAATTTACTACTGCCAAGATTACTCCCTTTCAAAATTTCCTAATGAGTTTGCGAACTCTCACATTGGGTCCTTATGATGTTATTTGGAGGTGGTACAGGGGAAGGGAGTCTTATCATAGTCTTCACCTTCCTCCGGCAAAACAAAGCGGGGAATATTTTGTTATTGAAAGCAAGCTAATTTCCACGAATCGAGTAAAGGAAATAAGAAACAAGTTTGGAGTTCCATTCACGGCAGTTTTGGTAACTGCCATTTCAGGTGGAATGAGAAAATATTTTCAAAAATATGATATTGCAATACCAGCTTATTTATCTACTGGGATTCCACTTGCCACTTCAGAGCATTCGGATAAATTGACAAATGAATTGTAAGTAACGAAATATGAACCGCGTAGAAAAATAAAATCATGGAATAAATTATAATCGTTCCTCCAACATTCTTATTTATAGCTTATTAGCTACTGTGGAATACGCAGTTAATTTGGATGACCCCAAAGCTCGTTTGGACTACGTCCTTGAAAAGATGAAGTTACTTGAAACCACGTCATGGATATACGGTTTAAACTTTATAGTAGATCTTTTGGGCAATCTTCCTCAACCAATTTTCAAACGGCTTACCCAACGGCAAATTTTTTCATCCACATATTCCACTCAACCTGGCCCGCCAAGAAGTGTTACATGTTTTGGGTCAACGTTGTTGGAAGTTAATTATTCTTATGGTTGTGGAATAGATAGTTCCAGTAAGTTCTGTCAGTATTCATTTATTCTCTAAAATTCATGTCATGTTTTTTTCAAACATGTTTATTGGGGTTTTCAGCTTTCGGAATTAGTACGATAACGTATAACGGCAACTTTAGAATTGTTCTCTTCATCGACAAGAATGCTGTGCAGTCTAGAATAGCTGCTGAAGATATTATAGAGTTCATATCTGAAGAATTTGACGTTCTCGACCAATATCCGTACAATGCTAATGCTAATGTTGTCAACCAGGACAAACGTGAGACCGACTGGGCCAAGAGTATTAAATATGACTGAAGCGGTATCATTTGCCTTACTTAATAGGGCTTTGTGATAANAGTTCATATCTGAAGAATTTGACGTTCTCGACCAATATCCGTACAATGCTAATGCTAATGTTGTCAACCAGGACAAACGTGAGACCGACTGGGCCAAGAGTATTAAATATGACTGAAGCGGTATCATTTGCCTTACTTAATAGGGCTTTGTGATAATTATATTGTAACTACGGATGTTGATTGTATGATAGTTAAATTAGAGAAAAAATTATTTGTTAACTTGTGCTAACATTGAGACGACATGCTAAGAGAATATGTATTTATGTAATTCTAAACTCCTGGCGTGAAGCTACATTTTCAATAAAAACCAATTCCTCGATCTTCAAAATTCCATGGATTGCCCTAAATTTATTTTGAACTAATGCAAAATGGGATTTGAAAAATGTTGTGGAGGTATCAGGCGTTTGGTTCATTTATCATCATGAATTCATTTCGTTGCAGAATATTCACTATTTTTTACAGATTTCTCCCGTCATTTTAGGATTCGGAAGTTCCAAAAGTATCCTAAAAGGGATCGAATATAAACTTCCAAGTAATTTGTCTGTAACGGATTATTTTCGTAAATGCATAATTGAAAATAGCATCAATGGAGATTCTCCAGCAGTGATTGCTGACGATGGGCACACGGTCTCTTATACTTTCAGCACCCTTGACTCATTGTCCACTAAGCTGGCAAAAGCACTGAGGTGGGAAACATTTAATGTTCTTTTTCTAATACAAAGACCTTTAACTTTAATTGTTTGAAATATACATGTTTAAGGCAACATCTAGGCTTCTGGACATGCAACAATCCAGATGGCGACCTGGTCATGGCATTTGCGCTCCCAATTTCTGAAGACATTCCAGTTGTTCTTCTAGCCATTCTAAAACTCGGTGCTGCATTTCTTGCAATACCCACCTCTTATCCAGAACAATTTATACTTAAAATCGTGAGTGTCACAAGGCCCATGATAGTAATCACAGAGTCTAGTGGACAAACAAAATCCCGATATGATTGTGTCAGTGGTCTGGTCACGCTGGTAGATTTTGAAGAAATTTTAGATTGCGCAATGCATGGAGGATTTGATGATGTCAATGAGGTATTTCCTTTGGAAACTCTCGCTCGTCCCTCGGCGAGAATTGCTAGCATTGTATTTACGGCCGGGACAATGGATCAACAGTTAGCTGTACGAATAGGTCATTCAGAAATTCTTAACCGTTGCTTGTGGCAGTATAAGGAATTT
>JAHZMV010000194.1:0-14049 GCA_027743765.1 Coecobrya sp. COE2
TTCTCAAATGACATGGATATGATGTTATGTATTAGGTACCATGTAAATTGGTCATTTTGTATAAACATTATTATGTCAAGCTGAAAGAGAGTAAGCACATTATTTGACTATTTCAATGACTCATTTAGTAAGACTTTATCTTATATTCATCTACCTACTCACCATCCTGCTTGAAAACTACATCAACTCCACACAGTCAGGCAACTTGATATGCATCACTTACACATGTCCATGACATGCGCTTCTCTGAATGGATGTATGCATTTATCTGCTACATTGGAATGTAATGTTAATTGACTTTTTCGCATTGTTTGTCAAAATCCTAATAACTGGTGTAATAATAATTGTATCCTGTTGTTTGTCTGTGTGTGCCAATACTAATTAAATAAATGTTCCAACAGAACTGAACCACCTTAACCGCCACCGCCACCCTGACTGAACAAACATGCAACCATGCAAGCAATCTTGAATGTTCCTTTTTCGTGGCACGAAAATAAACCTTACCTAATATATCTTATACATATCTTCTTTTGATGCTGATGGCGATAGTGAGACGTTCAAAGAAGGAAAAGAGTAGGAAAGTAGCAGATGTTTGATGGCCGGCTACTTTTAATTGTACACTTATTCCCATCCAGAATGTGTTAGTTGACGTATCGTTCTTATGATTATTACTTTGTATTTAGCACGTAATATATATCCTCAAATGCATTTATCATTATCTTCATCAAGCAATCCTCAAAAAGTCAAACCATGCCAGGCCACATTTTATTCATTAAAATTACTGCATACACTCATAAGTCAACTGACAAAAAGATTTTCTATTTTCTTCAATTAACCGCTGTACTGCTCCTTCCAACCAACTCCCTCACACCACCACCATCATCATTATATCATATCATCATTATCATCAGCAGCAGCATCACCAGCAACAAGCTTAATTATTACACACATCGTTCTTTTTTCTTCTTTGTTAATCTACTCATGTGTGGGTGAGTGACAACGACAAAAGCAGAGCAATAGTGGCTTTTAACCAAGAGAAATAGTAATTACCATTTTACTTTTATTATCCTATTAAATACATCCAAATCTGTTTCGAAAGTTTTCATCAACATCGTCATTATTATTATGTACAATGTGAACATTCGCATAAAACCAAAAATCTGTTTTTGGCAAATGAACATTGCTATACAGAGCTTGCCTACTGGTTGATGGTTGCTGGTGCCTGTTCCTGTCCTCTCTCTGTGCTGCGTTCTTGCTTATTATTGCTGTTGTTAAATAGTTTGATCTAATCTGTGATGACTGGCAATTTTCTTTTAGTTCACAATTAGTAACTTTTTTGGTTCATTGAAATAATTAAAGCAGTCAGTCAGGGTAATCACACATGTTGTATCGGCGCATGACGTAATTGCAATACCACTACGGACACATGAACAAAAGCAGCCTTTGTAAAAAAATAGTAACTTTAAAAACGCTGCAAATAATAATAACATTTTATGAAATGAAAGCACCATCACCAGCCAATCAACCATTTCCATTACTATCGCCAGCACTTAAAAAGCAGTAATGGCTTATAGTAGTAGCGCATCAAGGCAAAGTATATAATGTAGGTATGTATATTATGTGCAATGAGTTAATCATTATGAATTACTCTGACTTCGGGCGAACGCATGTGTAGGTACACTTTGTACAATGACAAAAGATTTTGTTGAAAAAAGAATTGACTACTGTGGTGTGATGGTGGTGTAATCAATGCTTGTAATAATGTCGGTTTACAAAATAGGAATTAGCGCAACTGCTAATTCTCTCATTTTCTCAACACATCAAATCCAATCTATTCTAAATAGCAGGCGTTCATTACGCTGCTGCTCCTGATGATGACGATGATCATTCACGTACCATTGCACTAACGCTGCTACTGATTTAATAAACTATCGCTTTGATGATGGGAAATGCTCACGGTGACGACAACGATTACGCTTACAGATGAACAACACAAAAGGAACAAAACTCATTTTTACAAAACTAGGCACATCATCATCAATGCTCACTCATCAGCATCAACAGCGCGCATTTGTAATATAGGCGGTGAGCTTTTTGGTTAATTTTTTTTTTCTCTCTCTTTATGTAACTGCCTATATCAATCAAGGAAATGAATGAAGGTTCATTTTAAAAATTATTTTATAAAAAAGTGCACATAGATTACTTTTCTCTCTACAAAATGGGCTTCTGTTTTTACACTCTTATGTGCATGTAGGATGAGCTCAGCACAGCAAAGATTTTTTTTCAGTATGTCGGCATTTCAAATGTAAAAGACGAAATTGTATGATGTGCAGAAAAAAAGGACTAAATGAGCAACAGGCAGACAAAGATGAAGAAATGTATTATATAACCATAATAATAAAAGCGAGTTAGGATGCTTTGCATATGGTAAAGTGTGATGATGGAAAGAGTGAGAGAGACAAAAGAGAGAGAAATGATGATGGGGAGCTCGAGTCAAAGTCTCTGTGCTGCTTGCTGCTATTCACCCGTCTATAAAGGATAAATGACAACTGTCTAATTAAAAACTCTATTACGCAAATGACACCGACACAGTCTCTTATCTTCCCCTTCTATCAAAAACACGTAAGCTAGAGAGAGAACACTAACTAGGTACACTCTTGAGGTGTAAGGCGAGTTAAGAGTTCTAAATGGTCAATTCTGGACCCAATTTTCGTCTAGATTTCAAATTCGCAAACCATTGGTTGTAAAACTGCCTTCTTCATTGTCATTTGGGCGACTGTTCTAATTAAAACTGCTACAACGAGAAGTAAACAATGTTGTGCATCCAAAGGTAAAATCCTTTGTCAGAATTCCTTATTTTTTTTAAATTGTTTAAAAAAATTATTCTCAACTGTATTATGTTATACATTAATGTTGACGTTGTGCACGTCAATTCTTCACGATGTGTGTGTGCTATGAGTTGATAATGCGCAACTCAACAATAATCGCATGAAGTTGGTCGTTTTGTTTAATTTTTAACTTCCCAACCAACTTTGGACTATTCTGGTGGATATTTATTGAATTTATGTGCTAGCTAGTAACAAGCGTAAGCCGGATGATTTGTGTGTGCGCATTTAGGAAGTGGAGGCTTTTGCTTTAAAGGATAAAGTGTATAGGTATATATTTATCGCTGAATGATGGAACAACCCGTAGTGGCATGCATCATGAGGTGTGGCAGTGTTAGAAACAAGACCATACGATTAAACGTAAAATGTTTATGAGAGTAAACTTTAAATTTTCAAAAAAAATAAAGAAATTCTGACTGAATATGCATTTTACTTTTGATGCACAAAATTGCTTACTTCTATTTGCAGCAGCTTTAGCAGTAAAAGTTGTCCAAATGACAATGAAGAAGACAGTTTTACAGCAAATGGTTCACGAATTTGAAATCTAGATGAAAATTTGGTCCAGAATTGACCATTTAGAACTCTTAACTCGCCTTACACCTCAAGAGTGTACCTAGTAAGCATATATAATACCTATTAGACATACTCATTTTACTACAACACCAAAAAAACCATATATACACACTCATAGGCGCTTATTAGTTTCCGCTGCAGTTATACTACTGCTGCTCATGGAACTACAAAGCCATGAAATGAAATAATTTCTTATTTTTTATACGACTCTTACAGCTCAAGGCTCTACTTTGATATATTATCTCTACACTTTTTTTTGTTATTATTACCATATTGCGCATAATGAAATGCAACAATTTTTAGAGTAATTTTTTGGTGCGATAATACCAAACTTTTCATAATAAATGTAATGTAATTTTTTCTTGTAAAAATGCAAGGGAATGACTCAGGTAAAATGTACAATATATGTACTTGTGTGTAGGCTTCCGCGAAAAAATATATAAAGATGTTTTTTTTAAATGGAGATTTAAGATTAAGATAAATTTATGGTTGATGTCGTGTGTTTTTACCCTTCATTAATATTCATCAAGACGCGGAGAAGAGGGAGAGGGTCTTTAGAAAAGTGCTTAAGGATTTTTAATGTGACTTCATAATATGTGGACTCATTTAAAAGTTTCAAGAAGAGCAAACCTAAGATGATCCTATTTTTAGCTTCTCCTTCTCCCTTCCAAACTAAAGAAACATTTAAAAGATGAAGATGCTCTCAAGAAGATTTTCATTTTTGTATCGTATGCATGGCTTCCTCTAAAACTCTTCTCAATTCTCCCAGTCATTTTAATCCCTTTTTCTCTTCACTCTGATTAATGACTCTGCACCAGTTCTCCTTCTGCTCCTTCATAATACAAGCTAGTAGTATATATCATCAAGAAAAGATCAAGATTCTTGAGAGTTGTGAAAGAAGAGAATTACTAAAAAAAGAGACTCCCTGTCACTGTGCACACTATATTCCGTTCGTGAACGGAAACATGATTATTATGATGAGGCTGATAAACAAGCAGAGAAGCAGCAGCAAAAAAATCCAGCAGTTGTATTAGGACACCCGTTTGCTACTGCTTTTGTAAGAGGGAATGTCAACGCGTGCCGCTTTTACTAAATGCCTTTTTCACTGTTTACATGACATACACACAGAGAAACAAAACACTGCCTAAACGTCTTCTTTGACTGCAAACATAAAAAAGTACACATTCTCGAGTTGTGCTGACTTTGTAAGTATTTGTGTATGTCTACGCTACTGACTGACTTCACACCATCGATATTATGCTGTACACTGCAGAACAGGCATGCATCCCAATGCCAAGCTATGTTATATAACGTGTGCCATGTATTTATCATATCGCTATTTATTCCGCATAGTCAAAACTGTTGATCATTGCAAAAAAATCCTGTAAAACAACCATATAGACAGGAATGCATTTTTGCTGCTACACCAAACGCTCACCCAATCTGTTATATGTACTTTGATGATGAAGTGATGTCATACTGCAAAATGCAACAGCCAACGCAACACCATATATTCCACCACGCTAAAGCAATGTAATGCTGAGATGGTTAAAACAGTTTCAAAATTTCAATGTCGACTGAAGAAGTGTAAATACGCAGTGATCTGAGTAGAAGTAGCGCCTGCCCTGCACCAGATTTCATTCTTCTTTTTCCCAACTGACTTTTGACAGCAAGCAAACGCTTCTGTTTCTTCGTCATCCTTTTCCTCGGTGTGTAAAAGTGAACATGTAAAAATGAGCCAGCACAACCAATTCGTATGTAGTAAATGCTCAGTCGAACATCCGTCTCCTCATCGAATGCCAAGTAATATTATTATCATTATGTTATTTGCAGTTGTACTGGTGTTCCCGTTCCCACTGCACATGCTATAGCTATCATTATGCTCCTACTATTTTCTTATAATCCCTGTCAAGCATTTCTTGGTTTCTTCTGATGGCCTGGCTGGCTGACTTGCTTGGCGTGGAAAATAAAAATTACTAATAAATGAGTCAAAACTGCTGTCGTTGCAATAGATATACACAACCTCATTGCATATCGAAAACTTATGCTAAGACATATTTCTATTACCTCACGTATGACATTCATTCAGACATCTAAATGAATATGCTTTTTCTCAACCATTCTCCCGAGTCTCTTCTCTGTGACAAATGATCTTTGCTACTTGATTTGGATTTATGTTCGATAGATTTTTTGTTGTTCAGCAAAGAAGTTGTCTGTGTAGAAAATGACTACTGCTGCTGCATGTTGACAATGCAGTGTGTCTGTTGTAGTGTCTCTCTGAAAAAATAATAATAAAGGGAAGGTGGGAAGCTCACGCTGGGATTTCGGGACAACTCATTATGTTGTATTAGGCATATAAATAGGTAAAAAAAACTGTTTCTCGACTACTGCTACAATAACCTTTCTATTGCCTACATGCATCCCCATAATAATCATTTCGCAAAACAGTTTCATTAGGAAAATGTCAATCTAATAATAAAAAGCGAAACAGTGGGAAAAGCAGTGTCTTGTCTGTTAAAGAAATTCCTTTTCCTTAATAAAATTTTTATCCTGGAAAAATCGACCGAAAATATGTATCTTTATTAAATATCCTCGAGAAAATAGGTTGAATTGTGTAGGCATCAGTTGTGAGTTGTGACCTCCGACGGAGTCGTGACACCTGTTTTTGCTCTGGGGATACACACGCACACGCAGCAACACAACTATTGCTCCTAATAATAAGTAATTTTTTCCCCGAAACCGGCAAGGAGACTTTTCATGATGACCAATCACAATCAGACGTAATAGAATTACGTATATTAAATGACAATATCTATACACTCTTTTATTTGTTAGAGAGAAAATTTAATGAGCGCTTGGTTCACAATACCTCATCAAGTTACACGACTCGCAAATATACAGTTCTCTCATCTCAGAGCCACCATAAAAATGAGTTGGATTCCTTCATCATAATAATAAGCCATATTATTCTCATTCCCCATTGTGAAAAGCAAATTACATTTTCTCTCCACATAATATTATAATCCAAGAATCCCTAATTATATTAGGTGAATAATAATAATGATAATAATGCAAGAATGCAAAAATAATAATAAGGTGGGGATGAATGTGGATAAAAATGTAAATGTGATGTGTAGTATTCTAGTATCCATTTAAGTAAGTAATATCGATCGTAACCGACGGATCGTGTGTAAAAATGACTACATACCCCACAATTAATCCTATTTGCTTATTACAGACAGACAGAGAATGGAATCTACACAAAAAGTGGATTTTTTTTTGCAAATGGATATACGGAATCCGGAGAAAGTAAGCTGAGCGAAGAAAACATAATTTTCTTATCCAATCACCGTGCGGCAGCCAAGTTAACATGCGCCCTTCCATTTTCCATTCCAATTTATATATGTCTATCCATGCATGCTGCTGCTTCTATATAAACCTTCGTTGGAATAGATGTATAAACTAGGTAGGTATTTTATTATGTATCTTTTTATGTGCACTATATATGCAAGAGGCGAGTAATAATAATTTTCAAACTTCGTATTCAACCTGACTCTCTTTTTACGACAAAATGACTACATGGTAGAGAGTAGTGGAAGTGATATAACGTTAACGAAGAAAACTGAATAAAAATCATGATGACTCCGGAGAAAAAAAAGCTAGGGAAAAAGTTTTTTCAGGTTGAATTGCTTGAAAGTACAAAGTTTAAGTAAAGTAAGTAAAGACGATAGAGAAAAAAATAAAAAAAAGGGCGACGAAGACGAGAGAGAGAGAAAAAAAGGTCCATCCATGAAGATGATGACGATGAAGATGCTGATGACTTTGTCCGTACTTATTTTTAGTGGAAGTGGAAAGGGGTAAAAAAATAGTAATATAACAAAAATATATAGACGAGTAAAACTATACGGAATGAGTAGACGGTTATATGGTAAAGTTGCGTTATTATTATGCAGAATATGTACACAAGGTACTTTTACTACAATACCGCGCCGCGCTTTCAGCAATGTATACCAACTCACTACTTTCCTGGTTGCTTGGTCTCTACTCGAGAGAGAGAGAGTTGAGAGCGAAGAAAAAAACGAGAAGATTACCCAAGGAGCCTATCAAATATGCATGAAGCTATAATATGACTCTACTTTCCACTTGAGCAGGAGATGAGCGAGAGAGGAAAAAGGAAAGTAAAGAAAATGAACAAGTAGTTCTTCTTTATTTTTTCTGCAACAGTCTTCCTCATACGCTTTCCCCCATCCTTACTTACTTGCATGAACAAAAAAACACACACACTCATTTTTGATAATATAAACTTATATGGGAATGAGTGTAATATTTTTTAAAGAAAGGGGGGAAATGTATGAAGAGCAAAACAAGTATGGTACGGAGAAAATGGAAGTGGCATTACTTATTATGCGAGAACCAAGATCAAGATCCCTTCATAAAAATAATAATAATAATAGTAATGTAATGACAATGCTGCTTACTTCTACTAGTACTCCTGTTAATAATAATGCATATCGCCACTACTGCTCTGCGTATTGCTATATAATGTATGTACGTGTACATATTATATATTATGTAAGCTTAGTATGATAAAAACGCAGGACTTTATCCTCCCTGTATAATATTTTACCCCCCAAAAATATACACCATTCTACTTTATATTTTTAAGTATGGCGTGTGTTGTACAATATAGGATACGGGTGACATGACGTGGATAATATTATCTTTCTCCTCGTCCTCTTTTCTCCGGCTAATATTAGCAGGAAAGGATGGAAAATGAATGAAATTGTATAACCGGGAGAGGGCTGCTACTACCATCATCATTATGTTATACAATATATTAGTCGTTTTTTTTTTCATTTTTGCTTTCTATAAAAACCACACATGAGAATGTTTTTAGTTATGGACATACATCCATATCCCCATCACAGCTACTGCATCTTATATATATTATGTGCAAGGCATATCACGTTTTTTGATCTTATGCTTCGTTCATTTTTTAGCTTTCTCAGATAAAAACTTCATTTTAAACTGGGGTGGTTGGTGCACTTGTAAGAATCATACTGGTAGTACGTTCTAGTAGAAAACGATCATCAAAGTTATTATAGAGCACCATCCCCAGATTCGATTTTCTTCTTCTCCGTCTAGATGAAGTCAAGACTGAAAAAGGGAAATGATGATGTTTGCGATCATCATCGTGATGCTTTTATGTATGTAGTTTTTAAGCCGTCAGGTTCCGAACACTTTTTCATTCTTTTCCGATCATGTCGTTGACGATGCATCACCCTCGCTCCCTTTTTCTTTAAAAAATAAACTTTACAAAGTCGAAAATAATGATGATATGTGGATGACACACACTCATATACATACAAGCATTATTATCTCTCTGGTATAATATTTTCTTGGGGAAGAAAATGAAGAAGGGAAGCGGACGAATGAATGGAAAATATATTAGGGTCTCTCCGGAATACTGATTCTCTCCTTTCTGCATCTCCGCCGTCATTCCATCCATTTAACTCTAATCTTTTGCATTCTCAATCAGTTTCAACGTCCATTAAAAGCACCATTAATTTATTTCCCTTGTAAAAGTAACCCAACAGGCATCGCCATGAATGAAAATCAACCGACAACACTGAAATATTTAAGTGAATTTTCAACTAGAATTTTCTTACAACAAGTATACAAGTTGTAATACGTCACACACCAGCACATTTAACAGCCTGGTCATACGGAATAAATCCTCGGTGACGATTTTGTGCGTGATTATAATATGAACATTTTCACTCCTGTCATATTACAGCGAAGAAGGTACACTCCAATTCACACTTATTTACAACTAAAGGATCAACAGCTCCTGCGACTGCATTATTGCTTGCTGGCTTACTATCTTTTTGCTGCGTGATGTAACCACTTTTCCTTCTCAAGAGACCTCAAGAAAGAAAAATAATTATAATTGAAAAGGGTGGAGTAACCTGACATGGAGCAAGCAAGAAAAAAAACTAGCTTGTCACTCAGTCAAACAGTCAAACTCAAACTAGAAGTAAAAAAAATCTTACATATACCTACACACAACATCGTGTCCACCTACATATTTGTTATAATACCTCATATCGTCATCATCATCAACAATTGCAAAAAATCGCCCTTAATGTCAGCCGTTTGACTATCGCAAAACGATAATATTTTTTGCGCTATTTTTTTGCTGTGATATAAAACCAAACATACGCACACTCACATTAAATTGTGAATAATTTATTGTACAAGGAGCGATTCATTGTTTTTTGATGGAATGACGATGACTGTATAGAATTCCAAACGCCTTCAGTTTTTATTCGCAAACTCCTTTGCTCTTTTAATTATTTTATCTTCGTCATCATTTCATTATCATCCGGGATAAAACCTCGTAACCAATTTTATTGATACGGCTCTTCTTCTTCTTCGTCAGGTCGTCAGATTTTCTCTCGCTCCCATAAAAAGTTAATTTAAATTAAAAAGGCGACCAATTCTCTACGCTTTACGAGACGACGACGTCCCCTGAGCACAGTTTATAATGAGTAGAGTGAGTGAGTAATAAGAAGAGAGTAAAATATAAAAAATAAAACGTCTTCTCTTGCATCGCAACAGCAACATCTTCGTCCTGTTTAGTAGTAAAAATATATAAACTAAATTTTTATAAGAATTTTTTTTTCTTGTAGAGCAGCTGTGTATAAACAATTTTGATTCTCCTGCTGGCTCTTTTGTTACAATTTTTCCTTTGATCTTGGTTATACTGTAGTTTGTAGTTGTAATAATAAATTTATATATGATGGTTTTTATTTACAAGGTTATTCATTAACTCTCTGACTCTTGTTATATTATTGTTAATTTTCAACATCATAAAAACCACAGCATGCATATTCATAGCGGCCATGTCAAGTCAACTCATTAAGCACAAAAAAGTAATAGGCATACTTTTTACATCCTTTTTCTACATACTCATCACCACTACTTATATTTTACTTCATGATTAAATTTTATATATTCTTTCGTTAAGGCAATTAAACCAGGTGGGTGTTTTCCTTCAGTGTCAACCACTTTGCTCAAATTCATCAAGAGAGAGAGAGAGAGGCTCATAGTGCGAAGGAAAAATTCTAAAGCTTAGCACCACCACTGCATTACAGCCACTTAAATACAGGTATTTAGTGGATGTCTCACTCTTTTAATCATACAATAAGAATACGCGCTGGAATGCATCCTAATATGCACCATCGTACCATGTACTACATCATGCTCAGAATTGAAATTAAGCTTGATGATCGATTTTTTTCGTTTCTTTCCAAATCGAAACAAGAGACATTATTATTATTACATTATTGTCTCCATCATCCATTTCACGATCGCTTTAGATCTTCAGCTCATGCATATGCATTGATTCTTCTTCTTCTTCTGATGTCATGCCAGAAGAGAGCCGTTCCTGTTTCAAACTGGACTGCATATACAATTAGCTAAAATGTCGTGATCGGGATTCTTAATAAGAGAGAGCTTAAGCACAGCGGCAGCAAAAGAAGCAACACTGTAGTAGTAGTTGTTGGTATTTAGCATAAATGATGAGATGACAAAAAAGAAAGAAGGAGGTGGGGAGGAGAAGGTTAAACTATCTCACTTTTCTTGCTACTTACAATTAATACTCTGAGATGATAATGTAGCGAATTGTACAAGTTGTTATTGTATTTGTGTGCTTTTCTCATTAACCATCATGCGTTTTTTTTTTCGCTAATGTACACTGTACACTCACTCAAGACGCAGTCAAAAAATCAAACCAGCAGCAGGTTTCGTCTTTCATTCAATTTCCCTTCCCTCTTTGACTGCTCAGACTCCAAAAGGACAATAAATAAGTAGGCATTGTAGTAATGATAATGATGATGAACAAGAAGTGTAAAGACTTTTAGGAGCATTAATGAAAAACTCTGTCTTAATGATAATCAGAACAGATGGGAAGGTTGTAATCTGTTAATAAATATAAATACTTTTTTGTTTCTTCGTACTATTTTATGATGATGATTTTCTCATTCTTTTGCGGAGATTTACACATAAATTAAAAGAGGAACTAGCTCTCGTCAACTCGTATTCCACGCATCCAACCCAGTCAAGAGGTAGTGCTAAAAAAGATGCCAAAGCAAAAGAGCTCTTANCTGTCTTAATGATAATCAGAACAGATGGGAAGGTTGTAATCTGTTAATAAATATAAATACTTTTTTGTTTCTTCGTACTATTTTATGATGATGATTTTCTCATTCTTTTGCGGAGATTTGCACATAAATTAAAAGAGGAACTAGCTCTCGTCAACTCGTATTCCACGCATCCAACCCAGTCAAGAGGTAGTGCTAAAAAAGATGCCAAAGCAAAAGAGCTCTTAATATTATTTTTTTTCTCTGTTAATTTTATGTGTAGCTGCAGGTTATTAAAAGTGATAATTTTATTCAACCTTTTGAAAATTCAACATCATCTTTTAAACACAATTATATTGTATGCTGAGCTTTGTTGTTGCCTTTTTTTACTTGGCTATATCTAAACTGATGATGATGATGGGACTAATAAACTGTATTTAAAACAAGAGTTTATTGTTGCAATTTAATGTCTAGANCCAACCCAGTCAAGAGGTAGTGCTAAAAAAGATGCCAAAGCAAAAGAGCTCTTAATATTATTTTTTTTCTCTGTTAATTTTATGTGTAGCTGCAGGTTATTAAAAGTGATAATTTTATTCAACCTTTTGAAAATTCAACATCATCTTTTAAACACAATTATATTGTATGCTGAGCTTTGTTGTTGCCTTTTTTTACTTGGCTATATCTAAACTGATGATGATGATGGGACTAATAAACTGTATTTAAAACAAGAGTTTATTGTTGCAATTTAATGTCTAGAAGATGAGGATGAAGAAGAAAAGGCTAGGCTCTCGGATTAAAAACATACATTTCAGCAGAGCAGCAGAGAGTCAAGTGGACTCATTAAAAAATTTTCAGCTGTTTATAGATTAGCCGAGAAGAAACCCGTTCTTGGCTTGAAAATATTTTTTATTCGTCTTTCTTCGTCTTAATTTTTTTCCTAAATACTCACTTGTGAGTTTATTATTACTAATCAAGCAGCAAAGGCGAACAAATATATTTATACTGTAGCAGCAGCAAATCCAAGCAAATGTGCAATGTGCAAATAAGGATGACGCGAAGAGCAATTTTTTGGGAGAGTCCGACCGACCACCATTTCATTATATTCGTTTTGATCTTTTTGCATTTTTTATTATTTAACCTGTATTATATGGCTATCATTTTAGTAGATTATATTATCCACCTACCTCCCTCTACACCTTCCACCACACAAACTACCACACACAACAATTATTTGGCAGTACTTGAATGACTTTTTATTAGTGTGGTTAATATATTAAGAGCCAAATCCGTCTTTGCACGTCTGCATTTCAACTTCGACACAAAATCTGCAGTCAAATCACACAAAAGTCAAGAAGTGGTCGTATCGAGTAGTTTGGTAGTGGCTTTTAGGATTAATATTAATTATCCATTTCTAGGATTCCAAGGTCTACTCCTGTAAGCTGAATGACAATTTTTATCTACTTCTTTTTCTTCTTCTGCGAAATGATGAAGATCCACACACACACAATTCATTATGCATTCTGAATATGACTCCTCCTGCGAGAGAAGAACATGCATTAAGCATTATGCAGATGCATTAATTTTTATTGTATTTTTATATAATAAGAAGATGAACAATGCTGCCCCTGCTCAAGAGAAGCTGCTGCTGTTGAGTCTGTCGTGGTTGTCGTCGACGAATAGGCATAATATCTGTTTGCATTACGCATTTATTTAATAAGAATAAGGGAAGATCAACTTTATTAAACCAAACAAAAGTCATTTAAAGGTTATGTGTGCTTGATGATAATGATGAGTTTTTTTTGCATAGGAGATATACACTTATGTTTCTTTTTAGTTGTTGGCTTTTCACTGTCAATCTCCTCTTGTGTTCTGATCTCATCATGCATGATTAATTTTTGAGATTAGTAAGTAATGTCTATGGTGTGGTGGTGGTGGGGCATGAAAAATAATCAGGAGTAGAAGAAACAACCTACTCACGTAATATAATAAGATGATGCTTGCAATTACATTATACAAGTTCATTTTAACATGTTCAAAACTGCTCCTTATTAGTATGGTGCCATGTTGTTTGCCATTTAATTCGTTAAAAAATTGGCCATGATGATGATGACGAATGACGATACATTTGCAAATTTACAATTACCACGGCTTCAAGTATCAAGTCCCAGACAAAAACACCTTTTGCTTGTGAGTGTGTGTGTGGACTCATAAAATGAAGAAAAAAAAGAACAGAGATTTTTCTTGATGTGCACATTCCTACGCTTACATCGTCAGTCATGTGTGTCAATGAGATAATAATACAAGATGCGAGAGTAAGAAAAAATCCGATCGCCTTTCTGGTATGCTAGTGGTACTGGCACTGGCAACGGTGGTGATGATGGTGAACTTTGCTTCTTGTGAGTTTGGCTTGATTTTTACCTTTTGAATTCTTCAAGGGAAATGAAGCA
>JAHZMV010000195.1:2447-20588 GCA_027743765.1 Coecobrya sp. COE2
TTCTCCACTTTATTGACTACTGACGGCTGACTTTAGTATTATAGCTAGTATCTTGAAAATGTATTAATTCTGCATGTCACTAACAATCATACTTTACATAGAATCGAATGATACTGCAATGAAACCCCTTTTGTCATTTAGACATTTGTAATCCCGAAAATCAGTCCAACGTAAGAGTATTGAACATTACGAGTACATTATGTCAAGTTTATCGTTAAAAACGATATGAATAGTTGTCACTCGTCCAATATTCCCTGATGACATGCTTAGCACTTTCGTGGATGATAAGGTGAAATTGATAAAAAACATTGAATTATATTACATTAAGCGACACCCTTTCACTTTCACCATCTATCCACTCACGGTCATATATGGTATGGTATAATAGGTTAAATACAATGGAACACACGATATAATATAGCCAATATGCTGTGTTTAAATCTATATAACAGCAACGATGGTTCACTTTACCCGTGACATCTAACTGAAGGTATTTAATTGAATTCCGATTTCCTTCCTCCATGAGGTGTCATGTATACTCTTGGTAAACATTATTTATGCTGTCATTATTTATTCAAATATTAATGCGTCCACTTTCACCACACTCACAATTCAGAGTTATCCCATACAAGAGTGTTGACTGCTTTCATGTCGTTTCCTTTTACTCTTGTTGCTGCTGCTGGTGGGTTCCACTTCTACTCAGTAATGCATTGCATGGCATGGAAAATTAATGTTTTGTATACTCGCATGACATTGACTTACTTTCCTTTTCTTTGGTCTACTTCAGAATATTGGTGTTTACTTGTGCTATAACATAAAATAGTGTATTAGTGCAAAAGTATATTAAAACGTTCTACGCAGAACTGAAATCTTTATTTGTTCCTAATGTACTGTTCGCAAGAGGAACATTACTAGACATTTTAATATATTTTACCCCTTTTCTGTAAACGGTATACTAGGTACAATTAATTCCAACATCTCTACACATGTTAAAATCTTTGATAATAGCTCTACTTGTATAAGTTTTTACTCTTTACGTCATACGAAAATCGAAACCATTTAGTAAACAAATGAAATAAGTTGTTTGTAAAATGTTTGTTTGTGAGTTGTATGTGTATTCATTGTTCATTCTCTGAACAAATGTTTAATTGCTTACGATGTTTGCCTTTGGCTTTGCTTATTACATAATATATTGCACATGTACTGCATCGAAGTTTGTATATTGCTTTAAGCTATTGGCAGTTTGGCTGTATTGCAATTTGTGATATTTTACACAAACTAAACAAAATAACGAAAATTAAATTTGTGGTGAAAACCAAACTAATTGAACAGGTTGTAATATCACATCTGTATAATGTAAATAGGTATATATTATACACATGTATTTTATATGTTATGTTACTATGAATTTTATGAATAATTGCATAATTTGCAACTGGTATTTGGAACATCGGTCCTACCTTGGTTCTCTTCACTTTTGAGCAGGCCCGTTCAAAACCATCAGAAGGTGGTGGTCACGTTAACCAAAAGGGATCTTCAGGACCTAAGACTCCAACATTGAGTGCCAAAAATGGTCATAGTCAGGGTAAAAATGGACAAAAGCCTTCACTGAAAGCTCCATCGGCACAGAAAGGACAAGTAAAGGCTCCACAGAAAAATCCACCAAACAAGAATACAAAGAAAAACAAGAAAGGACAACGCCATCAAACATATGATCTTGTGGTGACCATTGACCTGGTAAGTAACAATATTGATCCGGTCGTTACATAACTGACATTACGTATATAATATGTACAGTATAATAATAATTACTTGTGTCATAATTGCATTGATATAAACCCAATGATGCTATACTAAGCCTCATTTGTAGGCTTAAAGAGCAAATAATAACCATTAAACTACGTTTAAGCACATTTTCCAGCAGAAATACACGCAATAACAATATCATTACGAACGATCTGCATACATTTCTCATTGTAATCCCCTTAAATGACAAGCAAAAGTCCCCAACAACGGTCTTGCACACTTGGAAAAATCTTTTCTCTACTGTGCACTCGCTTTCTCTCTCTTCGTTTGCAGGTACCGTTTTTGCTTCTGACTCTGTCATTATTAGCTACCAATTATTCGAGAAGCTATTAATCAAGATACACCAGAGAGTACCGTTGTTGTAATGATACCACTTTATTCCCCGATTATAAAAAGGGTAGTAATTATCGAAGTTGCGGTGCTCGCCGTAGCTGCAAATCCCTGGAAATGCAATTTCCCAGTCGTCTAGTTAAACTGTACAATAAACGAAGTGGTATACATAGTTATTAGAAAAACTGCAGACGACATTTTTTTCAGACTCAATAGATTGTACCTCTCTTTCTTGTACAACTTCATGATCAAATACACACTATCACTGCTCGTTAGTTCAAACGTATTTATGGAGTATCACAGGAAATTATTTCAGTATTGATAGACATGCTCGTTTATTTTGGAAGAGTAGGGATGGAAGTGAAGGCACCCCATTAATTTATTTGCTCTGCTACTACCACACTCCTCAAGTAGCAAGTTGCTTCTGACAATGTGCTTATTTTTTTTTACATAAAATGGATAATATGTTACACATAAGGTTTTAAAGTATTCATATCAGCATCACAATCTTCTGTCTTTCATGTTGAGGGCAGTGTAACAAAGTGGGCCGCACAACATCTTGTGTGTCAGGACAAAACCGGGGAACAGGAAGTCGATTCCTGTGGCGCCACAGAACTTTACAGCAGGAAAGAAAATTCAGTGTGCAGGATATCACCGATAGTGATACGGTGGCGGTAGTGGTGGTATGAAGTTGTACACACAAAACATGCCACAGACCAGCACAACTTTCTTTGGAAAGAAAACACGAATATAGCAGCAGAGAAGCAATATGGTGCATTATAAAGGATTTAGGAAATGACACATAGGTCTTGCGGTTAAAATGTCAGATAGGATGCAGAATTTTCAATAAATACAACTAGTGGTAGATGCAAACGCTGGACTGGTGCTGTTCTTTACGAGAATTGGGCTATGATTTTTTAAAGAAACCGTTGTGCTATAATGACAGAGGCAGAGCACAAGCAACCAAAAACTTGTACAAAAATGATGATTACTTGTTCATATCATGCGTACATACATATATACATATAACCTACTATCCGAATTTGCAATATCAGTCAGATTGGGATTGTATGTAACTACTTGAATATGCCCAGAAAGAAAGTTTTGCGGAGTCAATTTTTTCTAATCCAATGTACTAGACCTTGGAAAATTGAATGTGCCAAAAGATTACATTTATAATTTTTAGCAAAGAATAAAAAGTGCTAATGGAAATAACTTTAAAAATATTGAAATTCATAAAAACATACATACCTACATACACCAGTCTCAGTAATGGAAAGTGATATAGAAGCTTTCATATAGCAGTAGTTATTTCAGGTTTCATAGTAAAATGTCTAATAAATATGCCCTCAAAATGTGTACGAACACTTTAAAAAATATAGGCAGCATAGTATCCCACAATAAACTCATACAACAAATTATGTAAATATTTTTTTTCGTTTTCATCTTCATGTGATTTAAGTAAGAAAGAAGATTACTATAAACTATATTTTCTATTCTGTCGTATGAAATTTGAAATGATGTAAGTGACTCACATAGTTGACAGTCGCATTCTTTACACTTTATGCGTAAAATTTTGGCAGCCGACAACCACTTTAGGTTGACCAGGATGTATGAATACAGCCATAAGCCAAGAAAAAAGTAGGAGCAAAAACAGTGAGAAAGGAAAGTAGGTTATTGCGGGTGTACTTTTCGGGGCACACCAAGACATTTTTATAGCACCAGAAAAAGTGTATGGCTAATGAATTTATATAACCTTTTCGTTTTAAGTACAAGTAACACGATTACTACTATCCTCCTCTAAATATTTAAACCAGTTTCAAAATTCTAAACGCGTTTGCCTCGAGTTGTGTTCTCCAAATTATAATGCACATGGGAGTTGCAGATTAATTTGCCAAGATCAGCAAATGTACCGATAAGGGTAACTTAGAGTAGGGACAACTCTAAGTTTAGCACACAATCATTGTTATTGTATCAGTATAATTTGTCAGTTGTTACAAGAAAAACTATTACGTTATGGCTGTGTGATAAATGCATAAAGTATAGAGGTAATGTGTCTGTAAAATGTAGAATGGGCGATAATCAGTGATTTAGGAGAAAGAATATAAAAGACCTTTTATGAGATGTCCTGCCGCAATTATGTTTCCAAACACTTATATTACATACATATATTGCTAACTTGGGTCGAAATTAAATGGCCCTACTCTTCAAATGGGACCTGGTAATGGGATAAATTGAACGAACAACTTCATAATAATTTAGAATCAGTCACACTTAAATGCGTGGGGAAAAAAGCAGTAAAATTTTTGCGCATAACGTTAATCTTCTTTGGCTCTTTGGTGTTCACCGTTCACACTATTTGACAGTAAAAAAGTACAACCGGAGTCAGTGCGGATAGATAAAGTTTACGCTCTAGGGAATGAAAGGGTGAAGCAAGGAATGCGACATTTTTAGTGTGAAACGGAATCAAATTGAGCAATAATATTATTATTCTTTTTTGCTTGACCACACAATTATTAAGTAGCGAAGCGGAGTGTTTCGATTTCATGCTTTCTATTCTGTCTATCCGTCNTACGCTCTAGGGAATGAAAGGGTGAAGCAAGGAATGCGACATTTTTAGTGTGAAACGGAATCAAATTGAGCAATAATATTATTATTCTTTTTTGCTTGACCACACAATTATTAAGTAGCGAAGCGGAGTGTTTCGATTTCATGCTTTCTATTCTGTCTATCCGTCCACCAGTGAGACTGGATACGGACTTCGTACTGGACTTATGTATATGTATTCAAAAGACTATCCAGAATTGTCCATGCTTGTTTTGGTTACACATTGAGTTGAAATATTTATCTATACACACGTCATTTTACTTTGTTCGTTTCGTTGGCTTGCCGTGTTTATACATATATGCAAATGCATCTTTGCAGGACCAAAACCATGAAAAAGAAAGTAGCCCCTTCATTTCATTGTTTTTCAATTTTATTCTAGTACACTACAAAATGCAACAAATTCAATGTTTATGTATGAAATGTTCATTAATTTCCAGATGATTTATATTATTAATTATTAATATAACGCTCATATTCATTCATGTTTTGTTGTTTTAAATAACAAAAATGATTTAAAATGTAATTACATATAGAGTACAATCAGTTTATGAAACTTTTTTTAAAATTTACAGACTGAATACGGGCTTACGGAGGAGCAAGTGGGAGGTAAGGTATAAAAAACCCTCTTGGACTGATTTAATAAAATATTGGGATTTTGGAGAAAACTATCTAGTCAGCCAGTGAATGTATTCATCATTATTTGAAACGTTTTAAAATAGTGGAAAGCAGACTTGATTTTAAACAGTTGAAATACTAAAATATTATTACTATTTTTGGTAATGGCGCAGTTAGGAATCTCGACACAAAAGGCTAGTTTTAGTTCAATCTTGAAAATTCTGAGATTACTGAGGAAATATTGATTACTTTATTTCAGAATTCAAAGAAGCCTTCATGCTGTTTGACAAGGACGAAGATGGAATAATTTCTACAAACGACCTTGGTATAGTGATGCGATCGTTGGGTCAGCGGCCAAGCGGTAGGATTTATGATTTTTGTGCCTGTCATGAAGCTTAAAGAATATAATTTATTAATATATGTAGTTAACATCTACGTGTAATATGTACGAGTAGAAAATTCCAATATTTTATTAATATTGAAACAGATACGGAAATCGAAAATCTGGTCAACGAAGTTGACTTAGAAGAATCTGGGTTAATTGAATTCAACGAGTTCCTCTTAATGAATGTCGAAGAAAATGAAGGATGCGGAGAGCGAGGAGGAACTTACCGAAGCTTTCAAGTAAGTTTTTCTACTTCTTTCCAAACTGTAAAATGATCTCGTACGCATAAGTTTGTGAAAGTCGAAATTACAAAAATTGGAATTGAAAATTCTGAACAGAATTACCTGGAAATTGAAATTTTGTAAAAAAAAGTATATCTACTAATATGTATACCTTATTCATCAAATTACTAAACATGCAGGAATAAGTCACCATATATAAAACACATTATCGATGTAATTGCAGACAATGCCCCCTATCACTTACATCAAAACTGTATATAAAATACATATATTGTATACTGTATGTTTTGAAATATCGACGAAATTGTACTAAATCGATTATTTAAAATGAACCTTTCATGAAATAATCTGATTATTTTAAAATTTCGTACTTGTATATACCTTACTCAGGAGGATAATTCATAAAAACTAACTGAATCATCACGGATCACTTAATATATAAACATACGAATATATAATGTTGTTTACAATCTTTCGTTAAAAGTTCATAGTTATCTTTTTAAAATGAACACATGAGTACCTATTTGTTGAAAAGTATTTGTTTCTAAACGCTATTGCGTACTTATAAACTTGGTGAAAGTTGTTTTCTCTGTATGTTAAGGCTCGTAAGAAAAATTTCAAGTCTTTACTTACCTTCTATTATTATTATTGAATATGTTCCTCCAAGTTTGAAAACGAACCGTGTTTATTAGTATACGCAAAATCGGCTAGGCGCATTTACTATTTTGTATACTCTGTAAATTTACTGAATAAGTAACCGTTAGTGTAACACTGTTAAGTCTATAAAGACCCTAGATAAGAGGAAGAAAGTGGGCGGAAAATCTTTAATTTTAAGGTGCTACATAAATGTATGTATACAGAATTTACTAAATGTACTACATTATATAATGCGTGTATCATTATTTTTTAAATTATTGTTAAATTTTAAACAAAACTTCAAACGTTGGAGCTTTTTATCGTCTTTACGCACTAATGATTAATTTTTGTAAACTTTCTAAACTCATCTGAAATCAATTATTGTTGACTTTTATATCGTGTGATTATACCGTAAAAATAACGACATGTATGTACGATATGTATGTAATGCACACGTCAAACATAAATAGTCTGACAAGTTAAGTTAACTCAATACTAAAAAATTGATGTTAATTTTACAGATAGCAAAAGGATATGAGCAGCCATTCATACAATATTATACATTCATATTGTAGACGTACTTAAATCATCACATAGGCGGCTACAAAGACTCGTAATAACGGAAGCGGAGTAAATTTATAAAAAGGTAGTGAATACCAAACAGAGATCGCACACAACTAATAATTACATACATCTTTTCAACAAAACAGCGGATGTTATTTTACATCTTCACACACTTTACACACACCACGATGATAAGACCACCGCAGTGTTTTTGTCAAATTATTTTTCTCAATTCATTTTTTAGTAGAAGTTGCATTGGAGTACAGGAATTGTAGCAATTTCCTATTGCCTTCTCGCATTGCATGTTTTCTTTGTGTACTTGTCATTTTTGTCGTTGTTGTCAAAATGTCATGTTTTATTTTGCAAAATATATACATAATACACAAAATATGAAAAAATTAGATAGGAAAAATTTGAAGTGAAACTTTGTATGAAACAAATACCTGATCAGGGAGGAGACGGTAGGATATAAATATTAATTTGGTTAGGTAGATATATGCATTATTAAATAATTATACGTAGTTGCTAATGAAAAACGATGAAATTCGAAGCTGGACCTTCTCACTCATCGTAATTTTTTTAAAGAGTGGTTGAACAAAATTTGTATATGAGATCACAATTAACTACAGCAAAAAATTGATATAATATGACATAATATTTATTATTGAAGCAACTGAAAAATCAAAATATCTATTTCGCATTTATATCAAAAATATAATCCTACTAAATGACCTTGACTAAATTGCAAGCAAAACCTACAATGAATCATCACAATCAAAATCACCTTTTAAATTTTCCCCAATTCAAATGACCTAAAAGATACAACCGCTTGAACGGTTGATTGCAGTAGAGTTTTGTATGCGCTGTGGTCTATTGACTTTCACTCTGTTTTACGCTATTTTTTGGTTAATGCTCTTTTCAATCAAACGCTTCTGTGAGCACTCTACCATGAATCAAAAATTTAAGAAAAATACATGCATTCAACATCACACATACCTCCATTAAAGTACGTTATCCATATGTGACGTTATTTCATGTCTGACTTATATAAAAAAAATCCCGTCCTACATGTAATATTTTAATGCTAACGAAGTCAAATTGCCAAAATATGTTGCACTGCTGAAATAACTTTCACCTTGTTTACCTATTATTGACTCTAATTCATAGTATCTGCCTACTTTCTGTTATGTGTGCATTATTTTGCACCATTAGGACATTATTGGAGTTTGCTGAGTTGTGATTTGCAATCGTAACAGAAGAAATGGTAAGCATTTAGTATTAGATCAAACTTTGAGTAGACCCTGTATAGGATAGGGGTAAAGTGAAACTGTTACGTTTTCGTTAGGAATAATAAAATAATTTTAGAAAGCTATAGTCATCAGATTTAATATCTTAGCTTTTAAGCAGATTTCTAATTTATTGCCACTAATTCAGATCAATTTTGCGGCTAAATATTTCATGCAGCTATATATAAAACACGTCTGTTAGCATTTTTCCCCATTTTACGAACGCAACTCTGTCCAAATTTTTCGCATAAGCTGACTCACGAATTTGTACACAATTATTGCGCATTGCCTGATACTAAACGAAAAAAAGTAATTTTATGGTGAATCACTCAAATCAGAATACGAAATTAAAAACGCCTTACGACATGTACACGTTAGCACTTCTGCAGGTTTTAAAAAGTATGACACTCCACCATATAATTTTTGTATGCATGCTTGTAATATAACTTTTTTGTTTAATATTTAACTGTATAGTGTCGTGTTGACTATTTACTAACTTATATAATCGATATAGGCGTTTGACGAACCGACAAACTTGTATAATGCTAGTAGATTTTAGAACACAGTTTAACCAAGCAAAAGTCGACAACAAAACTGATTGTCTACTAGAGTTAGTCATAGTATTACATGTAAAGCAAATACTTTAAGTATGTAAATTGAAAACTACAAATTATTTACCATACATTATAACGACTCAGTTAATTAGTACATCATTATTAAAAGAAGGCCAACTTTATGTAAATAGTTGCGGCGGTAGCCGGAGTGAGAGACAGAGAGTGAGAGTAGTTCCATTCTTATGTAGCTGAACATGTTTATGCAAATAACATATAAAAGTACATAAATATATAAATTACAGTACACTAACTAATAAACATTATTATATATATACTCGTATCGTATATCTTCAATAACTCATGTGTAAGTATTTAAAAAAATAAATTATTACTCTACCGATTTTGATTACCACTAAAGTTTGAGAGAGAGAAAGAGAAACAAATTATTATATATACTAATTAGAAAATAAAATTAATATGGAAAGGAGAACGAACAAGGAATATGTATTATATAGACTCTTTAAAAGCGCCATTTCAAATGTCGTGTTGTTCAATAACAAAATTGTGCTATCGGTAAACGTTACCTTTCCATACTCCAAACAAACATAATGATTAATTCGATAAAAATCTGGTTCTCTTGACGGGTAAAATGAAGCAAATTCTGCGAAGTGAATGGACAAATTTTAGTTTGTTTGGTTAATTTTTAAACAAAAATGTATTGAAAGCTAAACAATTAATTTGAAAAATATCCTGATTTCAAAATAATTATGATGTTGAAACTTTTGTAAACATGCGAATATATGAATATAATATGTCACAATGTTCACCCTTATCTATCTCTAACCATTATCCATTTTTACTGTTAACTTTCCAGTTCATCTAAAATCTCACCTAAAGTCACTACAACATTGCATTTTAAAAAGAATATATTTTAATTACCATCTTCAATATTTAGATTACCATTGTAAATTCTTCAAACTCATTTATATTTACCAATATATCCTATATTTATGCATAAATTTGTTATTTAATACATTTAATTTTGTTATACCTATTTCAACTATCGAATACTACAAAATTATGTACTATATGAATCATCGGCAACTTACTGATCAGCTCGCAATTATTATTACTATATAATTAATGCTAATTAGTTGATATTACACGAAATGAATAAAAATGACCAATATCTTGAGAAAATCTGTTTGCAAAAAAATCATTTACTCCGGCGTAATGAAATCTTTACGCTAACAAAGTCATTTACAGTTCATATCAGCTCCAGCTCATTTTACGCATCACATTATTTTCCCAACCGTTTCCTTCACCCCATACCGCTTCACCGTTCTGGTGAAAGTTGCCTCTCGAGTCATCTAGTGTACCACATACCAACACGAGTTATCATATAACAGTAATGTTGAAAGTCGGAGCTTCCAAAAGATGCAGTTGCTAATGTGTTGGTGAAAGTAGGGTAGAAAGACAACGATAATAACGCGTGTAAACGTTTCCAACTTTGGTCAGGGTTTACTATCATGATTAAAATGGTTCCTTAATTCCTGGACAGTTTCAATATTACATTCAAATATTTTTACATGGTATATTATCCTAGACTGATTTTATGTTTTAGTAGTGTCATGTAGAGAAATTATTCATAGTTTTAAGTTAATAAGATCCTAATACATACAATGGATTCTTAATTTAAACCATTCTCTATCTTACGATTAGAAAATTTTCTAGGAATATACTTCATAATAAACCAATAAACCAATAACTACTGCGTTAAGAGTATCTGAGTATTACTAGGTCAGTCACGTTATCATCATCAAACGCATTTCGTGTGGGATATTATGAATATTTATCCATTGATTTATATTTTTGCTACATGATATAAATTATACCTAAATCGATCGTATCCAAAAGTTAATAATGGAAGTGCTACTCCGTGGAATTATAATTCCGAGTTGGCAGGAGAAATAGTTTGAAACAGACAGATTTCCCCATGTAATTTGAAGTGGTTTCAATGGGTTCGACTGAGAAATCTTCGCCCGTTCTTGCATTTCTGTCCTTCCATCATAATTATCGCATTTCTATCGTATCGTTCATTTGATCGTAGTCTATGTTGACAACGTGCTATATTTTGGAAACACGCATAAACTTTGTCGTCTCGCGTCCCGTGTCGTGTTTTCAAAACAACTCAGATAATATTACATCTACCCCATATCCTAAAATCGTTGAATTTTGTCTCGAATAGTCCATTACATAATAAACATGTTCCTATTTTTGTATCCGCGCTATTCATGCTTAATATACATATCGTAATTCATAATCCTTAAAAATTCTATAGAAGATGTACTAATGTGGTGTACTAATGTTTTATGGTGAGGATGTGAGGATCCAATTTGGAGTACCACAACACGCGGACCCAGTTGTAATTATGCTATACTTTACCGTATTTTCAAATAAAACAGCCTCTGAAAGTGTATCGAATAGCGAATAATATCAAAGATTAAAACACGTAGGCTTTTAAAGAATGAGGTAGGAATAATGACCATACATGAAAAGGAGTTACATGTAAAAGTATTATTGTGTGTGTGTACAAACTGTCAAGTTAAATAGTGCTTAGCATTGCATGAAAGGATGGGATCAAGAGAGAGTATGATACATCTTTTATCTCATGTTCATACCATTACTTTTCTTTGCAAAGGAAATTAAGGCTGAGAGCTGTTGGTTAGCTTTGGCTTAGTTCACAGTATAACTTACATAGTTCATACTACTTACTCTAATGTTAAATGTGCACAAGTTTGTACGTGAAAGTATGTAATGTGTTTGTACAATAGTATTATTATGGATCCCGGTATGTTCTCCCATTGCCACCAGTACAGCAACATGACTACGACTACACAGCCGTCGCTGTTATTCCATCCTGCTGTGCTATATATCTGGAACCTCAACTCAGAAATCAGGTCAATCGAACAGAGGTTCATGGTGAAATAAGGAGTGGGTGGTAATGCTCATCAGATCAAAAGCTTCCAAGTTCCAGATCTTCAGGTTCTCATTCTAGAATCGTTGGTGGAAGCCACAATGAAGCCAAGCAGTCATAGTGTAGTACACACACAATAGCCCATAGTAAAAATGCATTCGTTCGTAAGTGAAAAACTGGCTCTAACTTTGTCTTTATCTCGCTCTGTTGTCTGTCTTTCTCTCATTGTGAGCGTGCACTGTGTAGCTAGGTACTACCACCATGATGATTGTATTATGTAGGAAAAGGAAGATCGAGAATGGTATACAAGAAGGGATGATCATGTTTGTGTCTGTACGACTTGCGTTAGCTTACTATTATTTGTTTCTCCTTTTCTCTTTTCTCCTACTTTTCTTTACTCATTCCCATTTTCTTCTTTCCTCTCTCTTCCTCTCACTCTCTGTCTTCCTCTTTCTGCTTTATAGGAAGTTGCTTTACAAAAGTGTGTGTGTATAGGAGCCCATTTTATATTATTCCAGTGAACGTGTGTCGAGGCTCATCATATGGCGGTATTTTCTCTATCTCCGTCTTTACTTTTTGTAGTTCCTTGTTTTTAGTGGAGCGCCTCTGCTCGGCCGAATTCGGATTTATTGGCACTGGGTACTTTTTATACATATTATTATTGCTACATAAGTTTAGAGAAAGAAGCAAGAAAAAATTGTATAAGCTCACGACCTTAAGGATCCTGTGAAATATACACCTCTTACTCGATCTTTCTCTTTTTACACCAGTATTATAATCAGAAATAGTATTTCTGTCCAAGCTTGCATCTTTTCTAAACTTGTTTCTTCAAGGACTAGTATATAATGCTCCAACCCTTTTCCAAGGAGCTCAGCAAAGCCACCACCAACACATTACAATAAGAATATACCACTTCCTTTTTATACCAAGCCATCGTCGTCAATCATAGTAAACTTGCAAAATATTTTCAGCAACGGGTTTAGCTTTAGCTCTGCGTGCGTGCTAAAATTGCACTCCTTCTGTATTATGTATTGTTGTTAAACTCGCGGTAATATCCATTCCGTATAAATTCCAACTGCTGTTGTTTGCAAAGTAGAAAAAAATGTATCAAGTCGGGAGTCGGGATGCATGCTGCTGAGCTACTAATATAAAACTTTTGTTCTGCGAGTTTTTGAGCTCGCTCATGAGAGCGTACAGTCTCGCCTAATTCGGATAAGAAGACACAATAGCGATTTACATACAAAGGAATGTTGAATGCTCCTCTTTTACAAGATTATTACCGTCACTGTTACTGCCACTACCATTACAACTGCTACCAACATGTACATTTTACACAATAAATTGCTTGCATATTATCATTTTACAAACATTTAGGGAAGTAGTGGGGGTGGTATACGAAAGATACTGGCCTTTGAGAGCATCTGTAAGAGAAAAGAAGTATAGTGCACATTATCTTCATCATAAAGGCAGGAGCATATAAACATATAGCATAACATCAATAGAGTTCGCGGATAGGTTGTTCGTAGTGGAAGAAAGAAAGAATGATATTTCAAAGATGTTTTTGTGAAGAAACGATGATGAATACAATAAAAGCGTAACCCAATAGACCTTGTTTGTGAGCTACAACAGCAGCTTATTGCTTCAATAGATTTGCGTGCATGATGCATACTTGAGCATTTTGTGTAGGTACCATAATATGTAATACCTATATGCATTGATAATATAACGTGATACTTGGTATGTGTTTACGGCATGATCATCAAAAAATAAGTTTCTTTAAGGTACATAAAGAGCCGGTTGGACTCTTACACTCCGACTCTCTTTTCTGCTGTTCCACTTTCTCCAGTTTACTTTCACTACCTTTTACACACTCATTTCAATACCACCACCACACACACCGCTGCTACTACTTTTTACTACTTACTACACAACTTCGTACTATTACCACCACCACCACTGCTGCTGCTGATATGTTTGATGTTGGTGTGCTGCTGCTTCTTCTGCTGCTGCTGTACAATTCAGTCAAGTTAAGTTAAAAGAATGTTGGTCTAGACTTATTCTTTTTCCTGGGTTTTCTGGCCACCGTTTTGCTACTCCTGGATGAAAATGTGTGTCATGCAAGACAGCAGCAGGCAAGATACATGGAAGGCGGGTATGATACGAGAGAAAAGCTCGGAAGCACGTCGTTTTTTCCCCGAACGCGGATTCCGAATCTTCACAAGTTTTCTCGCTCTCTTTTCTCTTTGGATGTTTTTCTACATACATTACTGGTTAAAGGGTATTATTTCCATTTACACAGCGTCGCCTTTTAACTCTATTTCTCTCTCTCTCCCCAACTCTGCATGGATGGATGGATGGAAACACACATTCACATAGAGGCGCATAATGTAACATGGTCTTTTTCTCTGTGTCACACACACACACGTATTATGTATAATTCCATAGATGCACTCAGTCTCTGGTTAGGAGAAACTAAAGGGATGTGTTTGGATTTAAGCATAGTTTTGTGAGCATGAAGACTTTCATCGACCGAGGAGCACCAGCCAACCGCACAGCACTCACGGAGAAAGCGAGAAAAGAGAGTGAGTGAGGCTGAGGGTCCAACTTGCGATAAAGTACATATTCCGTTGTTCTTGGCCAACTATACTCTTCCACAATTCGAACTGGAAACAGACGGAGTGACTGTGTGGCGGTTGGTTGGACTGGTAAAGTTCAGTTGGTTTGCATGGGATGCTTGAGAGTCTTGCTGCTTGCTTGTGGGTGAAGGATTGTAAGAGCTGGCTAAAGTTGTGGGTTCTGGGTTGCAGCAGGACTTCGTATTTTCCAATTTCTTGTTTATTTTTTCCTTTTTTGAAAAATACATAGATATTATTGTGTGCACCTTTTCTCCTCTCTAAAGTACAAAAACGAAGGGAAAGCAAGAAGGAAATTTCCTTTGCAAGTTGTTGCTCTGCGAGTGCTAATATAAAGCGGCTCTATTTTATTGTGTGAGTTTTGTGAGGGGAGCATATAGCGAGTTTTTTTTATTTGTTTACACTTTTGGAAAGTATCAACAACTGGCTATTATTATTTACTTGCCTTGTACAAAACATCCTCCATTTTTTCGCATTTCCCTACAGCTCGCTCTAGTCATTAGTTTTAATTGGTAGCGGAGCCGTTTCGTGCACAGCAAAGAAAAAGTGAAAGTGCTCCAGTGTAAAAGAAAGTCCCCAAAAGTTGTATTTTCTGCTTCACCAAAGAATAAATCAAGTTTAAGTTTTGTGGTGCGACGCAGGAAAAGTATTTGTAAACAAATGGCTTGAAAAGGCGGAAAGTTCAACGAGAAAAAGAGATAGATAGATTTTTTGGTCCAGGAGCAGTATTATTCGTTTGTATTGTACACAATAATAAATGATTGTATAATGGGATGCATTCGATGAAACTGAATTGCAAGGGGAGGAGGAAGACCCCCAGTTGTTGCAGCTGCTGTTGTAAAAATTTGCCTTCGTGCCATCAAAAATGGCCCGTTTCAATTTTTGTGTGTTCGCAACCCAGTTGAGGTTGATACTGAGTCACGGAGTGAAATCCGTTTTTATCTGTGAAATTCAGTGAGCCAATTTTATTTCGCCAAAGTGTTTTTTATTCCTGGAAATTTTAAACTTATTTTTCGTCGCCCTAAATCAGAGTTGCCTCGGCGAGCTCCTGTCCAGTCCAACTCCATAGGTCAGATCAGGCCAGGACTCCCTAGGTCAAAATTATAACTGGAGATGTCGTCATGTCAAGGGAGGTATGTAAAAGCATGAATCTGTTCACACAAGATATTAAACTTAACTAACCCATATGTCTGTATTGATTGCTTCATCTTTCTATAATCTACTTTTTCCATTTTCCGTAAATCGAATGAAAATGTCACTTTTTAAAAAAACCATAAAAACATAATATCCTATTACAAAAGAAAGTTGGGCTGGGAATATAAAAATTGTGAAAAATAGAACGATTTTCAATGCAGCAGTTCATAGTGCTGACTGGGAAGTGGTTATATTCTTGTACCCTTATTCTCAGTTGTGATCTCGGATGCAAAGTAGATCTAAAGACATCCCCATTTCCTCTTCAGAGAGACTCCTAAGTGTTTTGTAAGGGATAGCATAAAAGCCAGAAGAGTGAAAGGAAAAAAATGTATGTATTTCGTATAACATTCCCTCAGTTGGTTGGGTACACAAGCATGTGCTGTAAATGTACATCTTTTGTATGACCATGGAAGGTTGTAAGGGTTTGGACACAAAAATTTATTGATCCATTACAAGTACGAAAATGTGTGGTAGTAGTATATATTGTAATAACAACCGTCCATGCCAGCTTAACTCCTACACTCATCTCATCCCATTGCAACGGTAACAGAGACAGCGAGAGAAAGAAAGAAGGAAAGAAAGAAAGAGAAGTAGAGCAAGAGCAGCAGCAAGAGTCATTGCAATACCTACACAGCATGATATTCATACATACATACATAACCAGCCTAGATTGTTTCCCTTTTCACTCTCACAGTCAGTTTGGTGATGATATCTTGAGTGAAAAAGTACTATAGCACAAGCAGTGGAATAGGGTGCCTTGTTTATGTCGTACAATTTATGTTGTCGTTGTTCCTTGTACAAACAGATATCTAGCATGTCTTATCTCTAAAATCATATCATATCCCTCTTTAACCTACATACATATAATGTACGTACCTATCACAATCATATAATATTATAAATAGGTACATTAAAAAGGCGTCCGTATATGCAATATGTGTTGTGCATGTATCCTTTTGCATTTTTTATTTATGTGTGTAGCATGAACGTAATGCTTTTGTTGGGCTTCCATTGTGTGACCAGCCTCATAATATCATATCCATTTCTGTGTGAAAGGAAAAGGCTTACAAATCAGAAAACCAAAAAAAAAGAAGGAAAACTTATGTAAAACTTTAACACTTCGTCTTTTCAAGTTTCATTTTTTATTGAGAGATAAGAATAGTATTCCCATTACATATGAATGCTCTCTCCCACCACCATAACTCTGTTGATGGTGAATGAGTGAATGAATCAGTATATAGGCAGCTTGCTTCAGTAAATACTACCTACTAGCAGGAAATTTTTAAAAACTTGTGTGTCAATGCCATCAACTTTTGTAAACGAATTAAGTGCGTATCGGATCGCAGACTGTGTTCTCTCCCAGCGACAACTTTCACTTTCTTCTGAGATCATATAAACATATTGGTTCGGAAGCATTTGATTATTATTATAAAAGTAGGTTTGCTCATTGATATGTATATAATGTGTGCGGAATATATGGGAAAAGTTTTAACAAGCATTCTTTCAAATATACTGTATATAATAAAAGATATACATATACACACAGTAATATGTATTTAGATTAGATACAAACATGAAACATAATAATAACAAGCATGGGAAAGTGGGAATGCTAAATGGAAAATGGTCACGAGATATTTTTCGATTTGACTTTCTCATTGCAATATAATCCTGTTGAAATGGGTCTGTTTTCGAATAAAAAGTACATACTTCAACTTGTGGAAGACATTCTCTGCTATATACACGCTTCCGACATATCGAATTTTCTGTCGTTAGCGGATCATTTATTAGCACTTTTTTTTAGATAAGTGGTTTCAATGAATTCCCTTTATGAATCGTTAACTACTTTCCCCATACGTAAATACACACACATAAATAACGCAATGTATAGATTCTGTATACACTGCTTAAAGATAATTTATGTCAAAGCTTACTGGTAACAAATTGAGTTAATAAAGTACTACAGTACAACTTCCCTATAATGCCACCCCAAGGGGAAAGCTTTTTTGACCTTAAATAGAGGTTGGCCATGTATAGAGGTTCATTTAACCCACATTACTATGTGGAAGGGCGAAAATAAACCTGGCCAAACGTAGAGGTTGGCCAATATAGAATGGCCTTATAGAGAAGTTGCACTGTATATAGTACGGATGCAGGGAAATTGTTTAAAGTTTATTTGTTCAATCAAAGATATACCAAGTAATGGTAATTTATTTTGCAGACATCTCGAACACGAAGGCCATTTAAGGTTTGGGACAGTTGCAGAGCGACAAGAAAGGCTTTAGTAGTTTCATCGTTAGAAGAACTTATAG
>JAHZMV010000196.1:0-13545 GCA_027743765.1 Coecobrya sp. COE2
TATCAATGTTCCGTTCTCGGCTGAGAGCACTCCAGGAGTTCGATAGCCTACTTCACGATACTCCTTCTTGTCCAGATTGCCTACGGTGCAAAAAATACACATTTATACTCACAGAGATTCGAAATTTTTAAAGATTTACTTCACATGATCTCATACAGATCTCTCTTTGTAGACATTTCCCCATTCAATAACTTACAAAAAGTATGAACACCTTCAAAACATTTTTGCAATCACATATTATTTTTTAAATATCATCAGCAAACCTATAACGAGGTTCATTGGCTAATTACAACTTTTAATTCAAAGTTTTGATCAAATTGGACACTTTTGAATCGTTTGAAATTATTTCATCAATAAGTAATATATATGTAAATAGTTGCGGTGAAAGTCTTAGGTGAAAGTTGCAAAGGGTATTCTCCTACTTACCCACTGTTTGTTTCCAACGAATGGCTGGCTTTGGGAAGCCCTCTGCTTGGCAATGGATAGCAACATGAGTGCCCACATAAACGGACTGGTCTGTCGGCTCAACAACCCATTTGGCAGGTACTGTTTCCGAAAAAGTGTTTTTGAAGTGGTGATCGAGTTGGGGATCCAACCCAACCAAATAATGGCATGTGCAGCCCAACACAATGTACCGTGAATGGATACATATGGAGAGGGAAACAGAAAAAAATACAAGGGAAATGATAAATGGTTATAGCTTTTCTCCCTCTTTCACTACTTAATACTTTCTCACTTCGTCAAGATGCTTACACTACTCTTTCTTCTTTTAATGGCTAAATGTTATATACATTCCTACACATTTTTACTACTTCTATCATACCATCATAGTTTTACAAGTGCATTTACATACGTAAGGTTATAAGATTCAGAAAAAACTTACATCAGTATAGTCGAAACCTAAACGCATAAAATAATTCACTAAATAGCTAACCCACAACTTTTTTCGCTAATGCAGACAAAGTGAAAACAAACATTAAGCGTAGATGAACGTACTTATGCATGCGTCGCATCACACAACAACATCAACATTTCACTGTTTTATGTTTCCTTTCAGTGCAAATTTATATTAGCATAATTGGATAAAAGCAGGCAGTCAATTAAGGAAGGAAATTTGCAAAATAATTTGTGACGGAGTAAGAAACCACGTCGCGACAGTATTGGATTAATGGAGTAGTTTTTATGGAACATTTTGAAACATGTTGGATGCGCGAAAGTGATGCCCGAAGAGGGGGAAATGCGATTTGTAGCTACAGGACGTTCAATTATGAGATTGTTGTCAGTAGCCAACCATAGGCATTCTCAAGGAAAGTACAGAAAGGAAAGGTTGGTTGGTGGACAAAACACACTTTCTCCATCAGAAACTGCATGATTTTGTAACACCCAATCTTCANGATTAATGGAGTAGTTTTTATGGAACATTTTGAAACATGTTGGATGCGCGAAAGTGATGCCCGAAGAGGGGGAAATGCGATTTGTAGCTACAGGACGTTCAATTATGAGATTGTTGTCAGTAGCCAACGAAAGGCATTCTCAAGGAACGTACAGAAAGGAAAGGTTGGTTGGTGGACAAAACACACTTTCTCCATCATAAATTGTAACAAGAAATAAAACCTAGTACCGATCAAGCACCCAATCTTCAGAGATTTAAAGGGAAAATATTAAAATAAAAAGGTGAAAGCATTCCTGAATAGGTAGCGTATGCATACTTCACGATTAATTAAAAGCGGTATTGCAATACGCAACAGAGGTTTAAAGGGAAAATATTAAAATAAAAAGGTGAAAGCATTCCTGAATAGGTAGCGTATGCATACTTCACGATTAATTAAAAGCGGTATTGCAATACGCAACAGTTTAGTGTACAATTTCTTGTAATAGCCATAAAAATCAAATCTATCATGCAACAGATAGATTTTATATATGTAGCTTGCTCCACCCTCCCAACTTCCGCAACAGACAGACTCAATGCCACAACTTTGTTGATCTACCGCCGAAAAGATTGACTTTTGAATACAGGCCAGGGATAAAAGTTTGGAAAGGAAGAATATAAGTTTCTTTCTTGACGCACACTTTCAACTTTCTTCTTGATGGTCAAACAGAGACAAATTTTGTGTTCATCCAGCAACTTTTTTCATACAGATAGTACGTAAACAAGTGTTATATATTGTGCACGTAAAAATAAACACTAATACAGCATTAACATTATATTAATAAAAACTATGTCATACATTCGGACGGAGTACAGCACCATCAGCATTATACCATTTACCTTTCACCATTCGGTTCTTACCCACGCAGTGAAGATATAAGGAATTAACCAATACGAAAGCATAAGGAAAGTACGAAAATGTAGTTAAAATAATGTAAGATTTCCCCACTTTTGGGCTCACAAGTGCGCATTTCATTTATTAATGTTGCCTCCATAACCTTCCTGTCGCTGACATTGTTTCAAAACCCGTATTTCATCATTAGCTGCAAGCTAAAGGCAATCACTAAAATACATGCAGTATAACCAGTATTGAATGACATTATGCTAAAATTATTACATCACAGCTAAACACTTTCCACATTCCATTTTTATTATAATAAACCGGCAAAAAATCCACTTTTGCACTGCTGGCTCTACCACATTTTTGGGTGGAGTGAATGGGGGAAACTGCAGCTTCAAGCGTTATATACATTTCACTAATACAAATACATGTAAAACAGAATTAATTCATTATTGCATCCCATATTTTCTGATAAACAAGAAATTTCTACTGGGATTATATTTGGATTATTGAAAGTATTGTTGTTGAAACTCATGTGTACCTTTCTTTTGTGATGCCCCATAATTCCATTATGGAAAGCATCTTTGCATGACGAACATTAAATGTTTAAATTATTTTTTTTGATTTCGATAATTGTGTACTTGTACTTCAACATAGTAGTTAATGTTTCATGTGATCCACACGAATATTATGTTCTGATTAATTTTGCTTGTTGTCTGCTTATACATGAAAGTTGCAATCTACAAAAAGTTTCATTGTATTGACAACTTTAGAGACTAAAATCGTTACGTTTTATATTGTAATCATAAGCCGTCCGACTGAACGGTGTGTATAGGATATATGCATCTAATCAGTGGTAGATTTTCTATTATGGCGAAGGTGACTACTTTGCTTGTGAATGTAGAGAAATTAGTTTAATGGTGGAAAATTGCATGACTATCCGCAATTAATACTTTTATAACAAATTTGTGCATGAAAAGGTGAGTGCACAGGCACTATTGTCATAATGTAACTGAAATGGGCACACAGTTGCAGAAATGGAATTACATTATAGTGACTGGGAAAAAAATAATTTACGCAACAAGGATAAAGGTTCGATAGAAGTACGATATGAATAAGGACTCAACTGCCAGGATCGTTTTCGTCTACTTTTGTAAATTTTATGTGTTCCTGATAAACTTTTAACCACTCCTTTTTATCCCCATTTTTTACTCAACTTTACCCCATATTTTCCTGCTCATGTCGATGTATTTCAAAACGTCTACATAAATAACACTAATTTAAAAAATAATGAATTCACATCATAACTTAAAGACATTCATTTGAATTGGTTCAAGCACGCAAGATGCAAAAACAGGAAGTATATTATTACGTTACATAGACCACGGTTTTCTAGTCCAGGGAGGTCTCATTTAGTAGTTAAAATAGAATTTACTGGTAAAAATACATCAATGTAGCATTCTCTGAACAAAAAGTAAATTGAATTTTTTTCAGGCAGATTTCCATATTAATCGTTATTTCAACAAGAAACAAAGCAGTTAGTCAGTTTGCGAAAGTCTCGAACGATAATGTAAAGTGAAAGTTTTGAACAGAAACTATTTTGATGAAAAAAATAAACTAAAACAGGGATAAAACTACAATATCTCCAACTATGTATAAACAGGGTCAAAGTCACTTGGATCCTTTCCAGATACAACTTTCCTACTATTTGAATTCTTGAAGAATTTTTTGTAATATATTTTCCATTAATTTTCTCCGTCGACATTTCAAGTTTTACTAAAACAAAAACCAAATTGTAGCTGCACTTTCTAAATACTTTTCAAACATGTGCCTCAGCCACAATAATTTCATTATTGTATTATATCGTAAAAAATCATACTTGTGAAGCAAGCATATATTATACTTTATTAAATATTAAAAGATGCAAAAATGCAAATACTGGCAAATATAGAATAGGTGCACTTTAGTGACAACTACTGTGCGATTAGCAGCTTGATGCCATGCAGTGATGTCAAAGACTTTAAACAATGGGCTTGGTTCAAGGGAAATGCAGCATTGATTAAGTATATATGTGAAAACTGGCTATGATTACAAATTGAATGAACTGTGCAATTAAAGAATTGTGCCGTTCCATGAAGGGTGCAAGTGCAAACGAGAATATTATTATTCAGAGATTGTGCTAATTATCTAGGTATTTGATAAGATTTCTGTATAAATATTTGTAATCTCACTAGTTTGTAAATTACAAAATTACGAAAAGAGCGAGCCCATCAAATCACAATCACGTCATGTAGCACAATGAATGATCAATTAGATATATATTAAAAGATTATTTGTACAAGAATTGTTAAACGTCACAAGGCAAATAAATGCAATGCATTTTGAAAGAGAAAAAAGTAGACAATAGTGCAAAAATCGTTGTTTCTATAAAATATACATCACTGATTCTTTGCTGTTCAAATACAATGTTTACGGGGATATAAAAATAGTGATCATTGCTTTTTTCGTTTTGTGAATGAAATACGAACCAGTGACGATGAGCTCCGCAATGTGGACGGCTGTGCCAGCCTGATTGGAAACTGAACAAGAGTAGTTCCCTGAATTGAAGGCAGTAATATTGGGGATGGTGAGGATCGTTGAAAAAGGAGGGAAGTAACTGACATGCACCCCACCGCCTACATCTCCTTCAGGAGAAGTACTTTCCAAAATATGGCCCCCTTTTGACCATGTTAAGGTCAATGGTTCATCACCCGAGGTTGTGGTGCATATGACTTGAGTCCTCATTCCCTCCATCAGGCCATCACCGAAAGAAAATCCCGAAATCCGTGGTGGTACTATCATATTATAGTTTTTATTCATTCAGGATTGCTTTGTTCAAAAAATACATAAGCCGAAAAATGTTGAAAAATGAAAGTTTTGTATTTCTTTGTTGTTATTTTTTATATTGTTGAGGAAATCATCTTTGTTTGTGTTCAAATGTAAGTATATAAAGTAGTTTAAATTCTTGTTGGTACATTATTGGTACATTGATGCCGAATGCAGATAAGTCCGACGAGGAAGGAAGTATCAAATTAGTACATTATTAAGAATAGCTGTATTAGCATCCTGTAATTATTTATGAGTTCCTTTGTTACGTTGTAGTGCTCATTAGGGTGAACATAATTATGTGACCTGTTTTCGTTATGCATGGTTTAACGGTTAAGTGATGTGATCGTGAGTGGCCCACTGTTGTAGAAAATGCTACAGTTACATGAGATGGGTTCGTATTATATAGCGTCTCCTAACGAATTGAGTTGTTTCAAGAATTTACGTAAGCCCATGAACATACTTTTCGGAATACACAAAATACATTCGACCTTTAACCATAATATTATTATGCTAGTGCTATTGTAAAACATGAGAGTATAATATGCTTTCATCAAGAATTCCCGGAAGGCAGTCTTAAGCAAAGTACACAATTTTCATGAACCAAAAAATGAGAAGTAGATAAAAAAAACAGGCGAATGCAGGTAGAGAGTGGGATACTCTTAAGAGTACGACTTTGTTGTACGCGTACTTTTTTTGTTACCGAGTACTTTGATTTTCATACAGCTTTACTTTTGTGCAAATAAACCCGATGTATGGAATATAATCACACTGGGTACAAATCCCGTACACAATTGTAACCAGTTGTTGAAAGGAAAGGAACAATCAACGAAATAAATAAATGTTATGTTATTATTAACAATGATATTGACGAAGATATGAGAGGTTTCAGTTCTTTGTGTTCATTCATGCATGCAAAAAGTTCCATCACGCACAACTCATTTATTAAAAGAAAGTTTTAAAAAAATATGGGGACATTAAATTAACGATACGGTACTGTGGGCTTTCTCTTGTCTTCTCTTCTTGGCCCGTTATGTATGCACAAGATCAAAAAGTTACAAACAGTAGAATAAAAACATTTTTCAACAATAACGGTAGAAAAATACTGATTGTAAGTTGTAGTTTTTTTCAGTTTTTTTGCTACATTTGTATTGCCTTGCGTAAGAATTAAAATCTCAGGAGAAGTGCATTGCAGAAGGATGAATGTGTTTATAAAAACAGCGTATACTTCTGTGTAGTAATCATTATCAAAATCATCAATCAAGTCACGTCATCATCACACGCAATCATACAGAAAGGGAACTTTTTGCATGCATAAAGCGTTTATTTTTAGGTAAAACTTTTTGAGCAGAATAATATATTGTTGTTTTAGTAGAGTAGACGAAGAAGTAGCGGCGCGGCCGAGGTTTATAAAGAGCGAGATAAACCACGACATACATTATGTATGTAAACTTTTAATTAGCTTTCTCTAGTTGTTGTTGTTGTTTTGGAATAGTAAAATTGTAACAATATGTACTTCAGAAAATTATAGTAGGCTTGTGGGTGGTTCTCTTGTTGTGACTGAATATAATGAACTGAGTACTCTATAATATTCTTTTTGTAGCTGTAGCAGTTTTTGGCAGTTTAAACTAGCGAAAGAACGAGAGAGAGCACTCGACAAGAACATAAAAAGATAAAGTATATAGACGTATATTACCTATTTGAAAACCAACAAAAAACTTTTTTGCATTTAAATAAATTTATGCTTCTGCATGTTTAATTATTATCATCAGTTTGTATTCTCAGCTAAAGAATACAGTAAAAATAAGTTTACAAGGCAAAAAACAAGCAAAACTAATCAGCAACTTCCTAGAGAACATGAGAGAAAGAGAGACAAAACGACGAGAAGTACGTTGTAAAAAATTGTTTTGGATTTTTAAGTAACAGAGAAAGATATGTTTTATAAGAAAGCGCTAAAGCGTTATATTATACAGTATAGATGAAATAATAATATACTAGACTTGGTAATCATGTTTGATGTCTTATAATGTGTTATAATAATAAATTATGTATCTGAATATTTTGGTAAATATACTTTATACAAGTATACAAAGCGGATACTTTCAAACTGTATATTATATTTGGTGAAAGCTGGTATATAGCAACTTTGATTCTCAAGTAACAACAAAACTCAACAAGAGTATATATAGACAACGACAACCAACAACAAATGAGAATAAAGGAAAACTTAACTAAAAAAATATATTTTAGCTATCTGACTCTGAATTTTTGAGTAATTATAGTAGTACGATATATAGAGGTATTTAGTTTGGTGATATGATTTTTTGATATGTTACCGTTGACAAGTAGAGTAGTGGTGTATGTGGATGTGGCCGCGCTATTCCTTGCTTCGCAAGTGAAATTTCCACTGTGATGAGGTTCAAGTGATGGAATACTGAGTACACTACTGAAATGGTCCAACTGGCGAATTGAGAGTCTGAGGTTGTGATTATGTGTGGCATGTGGTGATGTCTGCTCGCCCAGTTGTTGACCATGACCGTTACTGGAGGTGTGGTGGTTGTTGTGACCAACGAGACTCGTGCTCATCAGGTACATGTGATGGTGATGAGTGTTCACCTCGTGTGGCTGTTGATGATGATGTATTTTTACAAAACCATTGTTCGAGCTCGCACTATTCGACGACAAAGACGCGGAGGATGACGAAGTCTGAGTTGGTGGCAGTATGACTGAACCACTGTTGATGTTCGTTATGATTGGGTAATTGTCTTTGAGCCAAGTGATTGTCAAGGGTAGGTCTCCCTTTAGTCATTCATATATAAGTATAGTTTAAAAGAAAGAAAAGTGGATGAAGAGGAACTGTCATGATAATTATACATCTACGTACATTTGGAAATCAGTGCCTAAAGCTTCTTTTTCTCAATATCTATCATATATTTGAATTACTACTGAAATAGCTTTAAACACTGAGAAATAAAAGGGCACTCGGGAAAATTACCTTCACTACAACGCACTGTATGGATGCCCGTTCTCCAACATGTGGATCAGCAGCAAAAGAAAATGGAGTGATCTTTGGGGGTACTGCAAACACGAGCAATTTTAAGACATTTGGATAAAAATCATATCATGATGAAGAATAATGAAAATGGTCGTTTGGAACTGCTTGATGCACAGTACAATATACTGTACCGTTTACTGTTTGACTGGCACACAAAATGTGATGAAATTATGATCGTTATTATTATCTTCTCATCTTGTGGTGTTCCAATTCAAGCAAATCCCTGTGATTACTCAGAGAGCACACATGCACGTCCAATACACTTATATATACATACATATAATGGAAATAATATGAATAGGAAGTTACTAAATGTAATCTTGTAGTGTTCCAATTCAAGCAAATCCCTGTGATTACTCAGAGAGCACACATGCACGTCCAATACACTTATATATACATACATATAATGGAAATAATATGAATAGGAAGTTGCTAAATGTATCATTCGCATTCAGCTTTTATAGCACCGCGCTAAGTATGAAACCTAACAAAGTTAGTAAAAGAGAAACGATTCGGTTATACTTTAGCAGGGAGTTGTATAATATTTTTCCTAGTAAAACATTTTCTAGAATAAATGAGACATTTTACGTGGATTTTCACCCTCGAGTGGATTAAATTACTTGGTTAACAAATTCACGAATACTGGAAATAATATTTTTCCTACTAAAACATTTTCTAGAATAAATGAGACATTTTACGTGGATTTTCACCCTCGAGTGGATTAAATTACTTGGTTAACAAATTCACGAATACTGGAGAAAAAGACATGGCGCACACCCATTGCACAGCAGAAGAACAAGTTGCATGCGTTCAATTCTGTTCATTTATGTTATGTAAATATACTAAAGTAAAATAAAATGTTTTCAAGTATGAATTTCAAGAGGCATTGTATTACGTAACCATATATGGGGTCTTGGGTTTTTCCTCGTCAAACTTTCATTTTCAGCATCATGTAATCCTCTTGTTGAGTTCATGTATGGTGAGTAAATGTATACATTATAGTATAATAATAGTAATAAACAGACAATGCAATGTTGTATCGTATTAGTTTTGTTTGTTTGAATTTTGTACAAATACTGCAAGTTTTTTGGTTGGTGATATAAAATTAAATGTTAAAATGCCATGTACAAAAGCTATGCACACGGCTCTTCTTACCCATGACACGAACATTGACAGTCCGCTGAGACACAGAACCTTGTTTGTTTTCAGCCAAACAAGTATACATTCCGGCATCATTGCGATCCACTGGCTCAACGATCAGTGTCCCATTTGACGACACGCTTTGCCGGTCAGTCATGGGTAACTTGATCCCGTCTAAACAACAAGTACACAATAACAATGCGACAAAATGTACGTGTGTGAGAAAATGCACAAGTGAAAGCAGTCGACGGAGGTAATGATAGTATATCCTATTCATTAAGAGAATTAAGCAATATCACATATGAGGAGGCTGCTTAACATTATCCGATATTTTACTATAAACCTGGAGGTATGGATGTAACAACTATGTTTCCAGGCATGATCAAAATAATTCATTGTGCGCCCCTCCACTGGAACTAATGTCAAATTCACGCGAAGAAATTAAACACATTTTATTTCTTACTGTGTACATATTAGGAAAGATGTGTATACAACTGTGTAGTCCTGCGAGCTTCCCTTGAAATGGCTCATATCGCTTGAAACTAGATCTAACCAAGCCAAAGGCTCTGTTTGCAAAGGTAAATTTAGCATTAAGAACACTTTTGTTCATGTTCTCATACTTTCACCGTTACAGCATCTACAAGTTAATGTAGATACTGCATACCTATCTGTATTGTATAATACATGAAGCACCAACTGTATTAATATTTACCTATTTTAGATGACTTTTCGTGGTCTTGTTTAAGTTTCAGTTTACATTTTATCATCTTGTTCATTATTACAGCTTGGTTGCATTCAAAATTGCAACACTTTAATGCAAACATTCAGCTACGCATATTATAAACCTTCAAAACAATTTTCTTTCCCATTTCTTAACTTAAGGACTACAATAAACTGGAATATTCCAATAATGCGTAGCATAGGTCGTAATATTAAATCATTGCAAAGATTTTGCTTCTTTAGCCAACTTCCCCACATGACTTTGATTGATGTTTATAAGAAGTCTACTATAAAATACGTATGTACCTATATAAATATTCACTTTCTCTTTTCTATTGGTATAAATCTTAGTATGAAAATCATCATATACACTGATATCTTATTTTCCACTTGTGTTTTATGTGTGTTGGTTAATCACATGCTGACATCTCCCAGGATTTGTTTTTATGCTACCTACCTCTTTCCCAAATGATTATCTCCACAGGGTAGCCGCCAACAGGACATTTGATTGTCAGGCGTTGACCGGCTGTTGCCAGCATGTCAGGCATGACACGGACAAAGGGTTGACCTGTAAACGAAAGAAAGAAAAGTCCATTGGAACAATTACTCCCATGAATACGCAAGTCCATAATTACATTAAACTGTCATCCATTAAAACTGTTATCCAAATTCTTGACGGGTTTATCTAGTTTCCTCAGGGGTTTGTTTCGTTTGTGTTCATCAAGCATCCGTTCACAGTATGCGTACATAGTATATATGTATCATTCAAAAGCCTCACTTGTAGCTTCAAAATAGTGTAAATTGTATGAAGGTACCGTATCGTGTAATCTCAAAATATTAAATTCAGCACAAAGTACGGTTTTGTAGAAAATAGAAGCAAACACGCCCTTTGCACCTCCACGAGGAAAAATTGTTGTTTTCCGTCAACTCCATGATATGTTATGTCATGCCAAACATCGTTTATCCTACCCCTACCCAACTTGTCGTTTCATGGAATTCTAGAAAACTCTGTCTGTGTAAAGTGCGAAACTTGATACCGCTATGCCACAATCATATTCAAAGCTATGTATGTATAAAAGACATGAACAGGTACATTTAGGGTATACCGTAGCTTGTACATTGCCGGCATAATCGGTACACTTTGCGGTCATGTTTTGGCGTACATAATTTGTTTCCGCTGGTGTTGGCGGTAGTCTTTGCTCGTGTTTTTGATTTGATACAAAATGTGTGTGAAAGCCATCATTCTACACACACACTCTCATTCAGTGAAAGTGGATCAGATTATGTCGAGTTTTTTCATGCGGTTGTGTAAGTATCAAAAACACTAGCTTACAATCTATTTAGTCCCATCCGCGTACAACATTTACAAAAATCCCAACTGAGCCAGTGTGCACTATCACTGTGTCTGGTTATTCATTCTAGGAAGCGATAAAACTTAGTATTTTTTTACATTGGGTCAAAACAAAACAGGAAAACGGAAGTTATTCTCAAAATTTCCGATCTTCTTGTCGTTGCGCTTTTGGTACTTTCATCACACTGCAAAGTGTGGTAGTTTTTCTGCGGTGAAGTAATAAAAGTTTCATGAATAGGTCAGAAGAATGACCAGTAAATTGGTAGTCGCATGTTGTGGAAGCAAAGGGTAATCATCCTGTGGGTGGTCAAATGTAATAGAATAACAATAACTCTTCCGATATTTGGAATACTTTTGTTTCCAACTTTCACTTCGCTCCCTCCCTTCCACTTTCTCTTTCAAAGCCGATACATGTATTGCCTTTTCTTGTTGTTTACATTCTTTCACCGCCAAAAGAACAACAAAAAATGTGAAAGTTGCGGCGGCATGACTTGTAAATGTATACACTATCATTACCACACCAAAAGCTCAAGCAATATTATCCCCATGCACATGTAAGAATTTAATACACAGGATGCATAAGTCACGCATCACATTCACACGAAAACAGTTTACAAAGTTGGTGCTGTTGTGGAGAAAACAACGACGAACGTGTAGAACAAAACAACAGATCATTATGTCCAACTACAAATTCTCGTATTATACCTACCCAATATGTGCAAGTACGAGTATGGTAAATGGTAAAGTAGCATATAGTCTGTATAGTTCACATCATTAAGCTCACGCGTACTCAATATCACCACTCACTCCAGCAGCATATGTACGTAGTACGTTGTACCTACTCATGCATGCATGCATGTCTGCATGTAAGGTATAGATTTCAAAGGGAAATGATAATGATAATGCCTTTCTCCGCTTGTAATACTGACAAAGTGCAAAGGAAAAAGGGGATGATCATCAACATCCGCATCATTGCGATAATGATAGTACGGATAGATTGCTTGTAGTACATTTGCAAGCTCAAACCATCATTCATGCATACAAATTTTCTGAATGCATTATCGCATTACTCTAACGGTTTTTCGGTTACGCTTCGCTTACAATTGTGGGAGAGCAACTGGGTGTGTGGTAGCAAAATAGTTTCCAATAGAGCTCAATCCACAGTGCCCAGTAGACTACAGAGAATGGCAAAATGGGACTTGGAAGTCCTTTCACCTTTTCGTTCGAGCCATATAGGCATACAAACTAGTATTCCTTCTTGTGTCCGATTGGTTTGCTGCAACACTTGCCTTTTTTTGGTTTATTATTATTATTATATTTTACTTGCCTCTTTGGTTGTATGCATAACAGATAAAAAAAACTGTAGCAGATAGCGAAGAATGAGGTTCTGTTCTCAAGGATTCGAATGTGGCAAGTTTATTTTATTGTATTGTATTATTATTGTTGGCATATAGTACTTGGTAATGAACGCAGCCAGCCATACTGTACACAGATGAGTATATATAGACTATCATAGCGTCAGTCAGCTTTTCTTCGTAAATTACCAACCATGACAGTTACATTGCACGAGCTGTCAGTTTTTCCCGATTTTGTGGGAAATTGGCGTGAAAAAATGGGCACGTCCGTCTGCCCGTCGATCCATCGTTGAATCCTTCACAAAGCTGTTGGCTCTGCTTCATTTTTCGTTGTCTTCCATGCTATATTATCATAGATTTTACTTCAAGTTATTGTGCTATTTTTATAAAGGGCAGCCCAGGCTGGGGAAGTGAACCTTTGCTCATGCAATGATTAGTATTAGTATTACTTTCTGCTATGAGAAATCAGCGTTATCCTAACACTTGGAAAAGCTTTACGCAAAACAGTCGAGTCTAGCAGGATGTTGTAGAGGAATAGAGGAAAGATTGGAGAAATATTTGAGCCACAATTTACACGTGCACCATCAACATTCAACAAGAAAATAGATACTTAGACTTTTTATATAAAGTATGATATTTTGTCTATTTGAATGGAATATTTTTCTGCAATATAACAAGGATGCGAGTATTAGGTTATGTATACCTGCATGAGCCTTTAGATTATCAATTAGTTATGTATGTTTACTTTTCTTTTACCTTATATCTTGCGTTCGTCATTATCAGATCGAG
>JAHZMV010000197.1:0-23538 GCA_027743765.1 Coecobrya sp. COE2
ATTTTACAAGCTCCACATGTCAGTTCTATGAAATATTGCTGTTGTGCGAAGGAAATTAATCAAGTTCCATTGGACATTGTGTACAAAATACATGCGATTCTTGGAAAGTCACTGGGGGACGATTCCTCTCTGCATAATAAAATAATGAGCCCTATCTTATCTTAAGTGACAAAACAGATAACGATTTTTAAAATCGATGCAACATTTTTTTGCATCGTAGTTATTATTTTGGAAATAAGCTTAACAGCTCACAAATAAACTTTACTACATGTACATATTTTGTATACCCACCTTTTCCAGCCACACTTTTCAGTTATGAAGTTCGAATAGGATGTCTGCACAATACAAAATTTGCTTCCTGTATTGAAGCTTATGTTCTATTTTGGTAGTCAATTTTGCAGTTTTAGCAAAAAAAATTATGTCTACATACACGTCGGTTTCAGAAATGATAAAGTTATGATCTATATAGAATAGAATAGACTTTTATGTCTGTTTATTTGACCTGAGCCACTTTTCCAAATATAGCTCTACTATACTACCCATCTACTAACTTTGTTACATCCTTCACAAATAGGACATAACATAAGTAACTCGCGAAACAGTTGCGGAAATGTATAGTAGCTGTATGAATTCTTCCTATATGTATCTTATTCTAGATACGAGTTTGTAACCTATCGACTCTTGGCCTGGAATAGGCATTATTCTATTTTTAGAAACAAAATCTGCTTCATGTTCCGTATTTGGAACTGGCTCCATAATATATAATACTTCTATAAAGATATATCAAGACATCGTTTTTGTTTACACACTGACTGCTAACTATAGGCAAAAAGTACCTAAGAAGACGAGATAATTTTGATGTTCATGTATGCCTTATATGTGTATTTCTGTACAAACTTATCGTTTTCATTATAACTTACTTGGAACTTGGTTGACTATAAAAAAGGTTGACTCAAAAAATACACTAACCGTTGTTTTTTTGTACACATATTAAAGTATAATGCTTCAGGATGTTGCTATTTGTCCCACTTTCTTTGGTTTTTATACGTGACAACAATGAGGACGAAAGTATGAGCAAATGCTGTCACTTTTATCATCCGAATCTTTACCGTTTAGCGTACCTACCTGTTGGTTCTTATCTTACCCCTTGAATTATACTTGTAAGTTTATGTACCCACTTCATATTTACAATCAGCCTAAATGTGTACTTTATTTACATTTATTTGGAATTTTAGTTTATAGATAGTTTACCAATTTGTTTGATAATGGAAAATAGTGGGGGTAGTAGTAGTGGGTTAAACACTGGTTTTATACAAAATACAAATTACTATGAAAGTTCTCTATTTCGTACCATATTATATGTATTGTAAGTTCTATATTCGTCTAATTGGGTTAACTTTTAAATTGCAATTCCCAAACCAGGTGTATATGTCAACTGTTGTAGTTACACTGTCAGTTCAGCAGTCAATTTGGATTGAAGTTCTGCTGTTCACTTTTAGCTTTGCTACAACGATCAAATTTTGCAAGAAACATGAAAGAATTTACTGCGCTTTAGATTTGCATAATGGTATGCACATTCATAACAACCATTCGTCTGTCTAACATGCCTGTGTGTCATCATCATTTTTCATACACGGAAGCATAAACCTTTTTAAGCGTCTTCACAATGAATTTGTCGTTGAAAACAGCCTCTGCTGCACGCTCTCTATGTCCTAGGTTTATACTTTCCTTCAGCTCCACTGGAGAATTGTAGATATGTCTGAACATTTCCTCGTGTTTTACGACCGTGAACATGTCAGATATCCATTTATTCACACACACACTCATACAGAAAACACACATCCAATCCAGGAGAATGAAACATTATTGTATGAATCCGAAATCCTTGCACTGGGTTATGGTCCTATTAAACTGGTGAAACATGCAGAATACACACACATTAAACGCAGAAGGTACTCTCAGCGTGAGGCACGTAAGTTTTCGAAGACAGCGGCAATGTAGGAGGAAAGTACGGTGAAGCCGGATAGAACAAAAACAAAACTTGAACGGAAAATCCAATATATATTCATAAAACATTGATCATTTTCTCTAAAAGAATGTATATCGTGTGTCTGTGAAACATGAATATTATGGAACCCACTTTAGTAGTAGGAGCAGAGAAGTAAAAGGCAAAAGGAAGGTTTTCGGGAAGAGAGTTCCAGTTGTGCAGGACGAAGAAAGCGTTATAAGCACATATAAAAATATAAGAGCACGACCATTGTCATGCTGCTACAATGGAATCGTAATTGAACATGGCTCCTGCTACGATTGTTTTAGGTCACGAAATGATGTGAAGCAACGTGGTACTGTTGGTAGTAGCTCTATAAACGACTATATGCAATATTCTCTCATTGTTTTTGTTGTTCGTCGTTAACAAGGAGGCTTTAGTATCTGCGAAATGGCAGGCGAAACAACTAACCATGTTGAAACAAAATTATAATGGGGACTCGGTGGGATATTAAAGGGAACGAAAGAAGTGCGCTGGCAGTTCTCCGATTCTCCGATACAACAGCTATGATAATAGTACAACAACGAAACTGACAACTAACTGCAAAGCACTCATGCTTTAATTCTGCTGAGCTAACTGTATGCGTGGTGGCTAGAAAGCCATCAACGGAGAACCATAAAAGATTACATTATTCATTGCCCCTAGCAGTTTATTTCCACTTGGATATTATAAGAATGTACAGACGCTCGTTTCACGAATTCGTGATCATGCAAGTATAGGTTTTCTATGTGAATAGTAAAAGTGAACACCGTTTACCGCGTGATAATGTTATGCCAATTCTTTCAAGCACACGTTCAAGAGAGAATGAACACTTTCACATTTTCAGCTGCTCAGGGCTGGTGGAATGTGGAAAGGGAGACTGGGAAGGGAAATCGCTATTGAAATCGGATGACATGTATTGCTAATGACAGACCTGGAGATGCATCTGATGCTCTAGAAGAAAGCCTTACCAGGTTAAATAGCTCAAACGATCTCATCCCATCAAATTCCTAATCTTAAACTGCGAAAATATCAAAACGGATTTTACTCATAAAAACGGAAACAAGCTAGTTAGTTTCTGAGCTGATATTCATTAGGCTACAGATTTAGGCGCTATAAAGGAATAATGCATATGGTGGGTTGGTTATCTTTCCAAGCTTTTTCGTATTTTCCTTAAGGATACAATTTGTTTCAATATGTCATAGGATCCAAAGAGCCCTGCAGATCTGGTTTCGCTTTTCAGACTTAAATACATTGTCAAGAGTACTGATTTTAAGTAGATATAGGATGCGCTTTCATGTGCAGCTAGGTAGTTGCAAGAGTTACAAAATGCATTAAATTTCATAGATTTGTCAATTTGTCCAGTAACGTAAACACGTAAACTAGAATTTCAATGATGCAATGAAATAGTATACTGGCATTATGAATTCTAAATGCTTATATTTCATTGCAATATTATTTTCGGGGAACCCTTATCTAGCAATTTGATTCGTTTCTTATTTACTCGCGATGACAGCATTGGCAAAATAGGATAAAGGGTATTGTTACTTGTTACGAGCAAAAGCGTAATAGTGTGAATTTAATAAAGGCTGCTTCTACAAAAACTGGTCTTGTATTTCTGACTCTACGGTACACGTATAATTATTGGTTACGTCACGTGTAAGCAAAAATAATTTATATTTATTTTGACTCTTTCGTTGTTTTTTGCAAGGGAAGTACTACAATAAATATGCACCAATGTTTTCGGAAAGCCAATCAATTGAGCAGGAGAGACTGCATGCAAGCCAAGTTTGGATTGTTAATGGAATATGTAGTTAGAGTTAGAACCCAGCGAGAGCACTGGCATGTTCGGTTGGTGGTAAACCAATTAAAAGAAAATGGATTGCAGCCATATTCGATTAAAATTATGAATGAATCAAATCAACTCTTGTCCATAATAGTCTCAAAATACATGACACCTCACACACATTATTTATGTAGTAACCCTTTTAACTTGGTTAATGTAGATATGGAATTTCTCATTTGTGGATTTTGTGTTTCCTTATAGCCAAATTGGACGGTGTGAAAACATACATGCGAATGAGAAGAGTTCCAGGTTACCTTCAAGTTAAAGTGATCAAGTGGTTTGATTATCTATGGCTTACACAAAAGTGTTCTGACGAGGATAGAGCTGTCGGCTGTCTTCCTGGTAATTTATTCAATTCAATACATGTACATATTATTGTCGATGTAATAACTACTTATGCAATTCAATAATTTTATGAGGAATTGCAAAATAATCTTTTGCACGTTTATGGTTGGATGCATTTTACATTCACACTCTTCAAACCACTCCATTAGTAAAAACTATTAAAACGCTTATTAATTTGTCAACTTTAGATAAACTCAAGGCGGAAATAGCCATTAATGTTCATCTGGATACCTTGAGAAGGGTAGAAATCTTTCAAAATACGGAAGCTGGCTTTCTGTGTGAATTGGTGCTTCGTCTTAGACCTGTTTTATTTTCTCCTGGGGATTACATTTGTCGGAAAGGTAAGTTAATTCAGAAGTTTTAAGATTTTTACTACTCAAAATATTGGACTGTGATTTTGGTAAAAGGCATTACTTATAAAAGTTGCGTAAAATTATGTTTCTTACGTCAACAGGAGAAGTGGGGAAAGAGATGTACATTGTGAATAGAGGGCGACTGCAAGTTGTCGCCGACGACGGGAAGACAGTGTTAGCTACCCTGAAACCTGGCTCATATTTCGGCGAGATTTCTATACTCAACATGGGTACGGCAGGTGAGCCAAAGTGTAAGAGAAAGATTTTCTTTCATTTAAAACTTTTTAGCTCTTTCCCAAACCTTCATATACTTTCCCTTAACATAAAAATCTTAAGCAAATTTGGCTAAGCTGATGCTTTCCTTATTTCGCCGTTAAACCCAAAAGATTTTTATTCCTCCTGGTTTTTAGTGTTTTCACTTACAATGCCTTATTACCCACATATTTCCCTATATCCTTTAATAACTGCAACCTGCGCTCAGAGTTGGAATGCTTTTCAAAATACCGCATACTTTAAGGTAAGCAGGGTAAGTGAATTTTCTGCTGTGGTAAACAACTAACTACTTTCGTTTTCGTTAATTAAATACACGGTAAATAAACCAAGAAGGACGGAAAGTTGTCTTTGTAAAATAATTAGTAATATAGGACATTAAAAATCTTACGGAGAAGGAGAAAGCAGTCATGCAAATTTTCGTGAATAAACTATGATAGGGCTCAATTAATATTTTTGGTTGGCAGAATTAAGCTTTGAGCCTTTAAACCAATCCAGGCATATCGCTGACATATTATTGTAATGGTTTTCCTCACAATATTCGTCCCGCCCCAGTTTTTCAGGCCACCTTCTAAATTATGCTTTCACCACCCCTATGACGAAATATTAAAACAACCTGTGGTTATAAAATAAATATACACATGATTTCATTTCTCGAGTACACGCCTATATTGTAAGCATAAGCAATATGTACTATATATAACACCAGAAAGGCATAGCTAACTGTTTTTGTCTTCGTTTATGAGATATGTAATGCATTTACTTCAACTGATAACAGAATCGGCTTATTAGTTATTGAGTTCCAACAGCCGACACCATCACGTTTACCTTCATTCAACGGAACATTTTTATTGCAGAGAAACAAAGTTCACAGCTGCAACTCCCACTATTACTTCTCAGACTCACACTTTTTCCTAGAATCTTTCGTGTCGATTATTACCGATACATAGACACATGCATGAAACATTTTTTTGGTTGGCGGTTCATCATCTTGACAGTAGATGAAAGTGACGTAACGAGAAGAGAAAAGGAAGTAAAACAAAAAGTTGGATGTGCGGTAACAAGTGCATAATATTATGTGTATTACTAGAAGGAAAGTGTACCTTTGGATATGTATATGTACTAAAGTAAATACATCCACACTGCTAACATAAAAAGTGAAAGTAATTACGTTGCTCACTTGGCTTGTCCTCGACATGGATGTGTATACCTAGATAGGTACGTCATCAAATCCGTTACGTTTGTGGTATTAAACTTACCATTTAGACGATAGACCATGATAGATAATATCTGTGCTCAAATGCATCGTAACAGGACTTTTTATTTCGAGAGTCTGGCTAATGAGAAAGCTTATATAGTGGTCAATGGGATTGCCGATTTATCAAGACATTTATGGTATAACAAGGAACACTTTAGAATGGAGAAGCAAAACGAATTCATTCATTACAACCTAATTCATCTTACAAAGAGGCATCATCCACTGATGGATGATACAACTACATTACCTACTATATACACCTAACGTATCGAAAAGTAAATCGTCTGCACAAGTAGTGGCGCATAAATGTGGTAGGAGGTTTTCTAGTTGCTTTCTCCTTGAAGAAATGATAATCAATCATTGGGGAAAAGTTAAGTCATGAGCTCAAATCCGAATCCCATTGAACTACTTTTAAAGCCAATCTCTATTTCGACATAGACCCTCTCATTATACTCCTAGCGATTCTGTACACTATATTTAGCGTAAAATACCGTTCACCACACAACTCGTACATCATGTCAATCCTTTCATTTCCCCTGTACTTTCAATCAATACGCTTTACATAACAAGCAGTCTTTGATGAACTTATACTACTACTACCACCACCAGGATCAGGGATTCATGTATCTATCTATAGACATGATGCTAGAGAGAACAATATTGTTTTCGTGCATTTGTTTTGTGAGTTCGATCGAACAATTTGTGTCTCAGTCTCCATACCCCATGTTTATTTTACTCAAAGTTGAGACATCATCATATAGGTAGTTTGAACGTGGAGAAAGTTTGTTTCTAGTTTCTCCTACGAATCGACAACATTGCGTACTGACATGAGCGAGCAAATGTATTCTTCGAGAAGGAGCTTCTAAGAATAATACTCAACCAACGCATAGCAGTATCGAGGCATGAAGCAGCTCTAGTTGATACATTTTGTGTGTGAAGGGAATGTGTAGGATTGGTGTACATAAAATAAAATCATAGAACGATGCTAAAATAATTATGACCTTGATATACCAAGCCACTTGTAAACTTCCATAATACTTTAATCCTGCTACTGAATAGCTTTTTTAATAATCCCTCCCTAAAAAGTTACATACAGCTAAACCAAGTACGTCAGTAAATGGAATGATTTTTTGCAATGGCAATGGAAATATTTTGTATTATATTTATTCATGCCATTTTTAGAGCCTCCTAAAGAAAAGAAAAGTATAATTTGTATTTGCACATTAAGTACTCCCCGAATTATGTTGAGAATACAATAATTAAATATTGCTATGAACCTTGCAATACCACGCAAATACGCTCTTCATGGCTACTGTAAACGTAAAAGTCATTCTGAACAAGTTTTTTATTGCTATTTTGAAAAAAAATATTACTTTTTCTTTACATTGTTAGGGACCCATATTATTATCATACTTATAAAAAAATGAACAAGACTTATTTAACAAATTTAAATTTGCATGAAAGTCGCTAGTCAGTAGTACGTTTCGAAAACTTACAACGTGTCAAACTGTGTGGACTTTAAATTCAATCGCTTATATAGATATCAATTGCAGCTGGAATTGTAATATGTCTGATTATGTTAGGTACTCCATAGTGTACAGAAAAAAATAATTGGGAAACGCAAAAAAACGTTAGTTGTCGCAGTCTACATTAAGTAACCGTATTAGTGTACGGACTTCATATTAAATATAAAAATACAAAACGATGTTTGTAGCCGCATTAGGACGTAGTAACTCAACTCCTGGTTTGGTAGAGACGAAAGGGCAAGTGCCTCTAGAGGAAATGTGGGTTAGTCCGGTGGAACCAGAGAGGCCAACCATGCTGACAGGAGCCATAGTGCCGTGTGTTCCCAATGCTCCTATTCCTGGCGGATCAGCTTCTCATCAGCACGCGAATCCAACCACATCCAACTCATCCCTTCACTCCTCTGAAGAGGATAAATCTAACAAGACAGGAGGAGGAACGACAGGCCTTACACCGAAAATTAACTTTTATACCTCAGGTAAACAAATTTGTGGACAGATCCGTAGTTGCTTTATTGTACTTACGTAAATTTACTTGTACAGCATTTTCTCTATTCAAGTGCACGATACACCTTTTATACATTTTTTGATTGTATAACATTGTATGTTCCTAGTATACCTTGAACTTATAATACCTGTACGTATGTATATTACAATGAACTTGCGAACAAAATAATATATTGCAGATATTAATCCGCTACTACTCTTACTCTACCTTTCTTACCACAATCAAGGAGAAAACTCTGCTATGCAAACTGCCATGTCATGGAGAATATTATGTATTTCAGAGAAATCTAATTTCAGAGCTTTACTGTCACTTTCTCAATTTTATGGCTAGACATTAACCAGTTTTCTTTAGCGCATTTAATTGAATTCAGCTCGAAGGCTGAACTTTGTAACAAGAGTTACGAATTTTATGTTTAACCGAAATGGTTTCTGCACATATCTAATTTGTACAAAACTTTTCAATATGCGCAAATTTGCCTTGCTTTGAATTTTTCGCTTTTTCTTGCTTTCTCTTCTTTTTACACCTCTTATCTATACACACACGCGTTTCTTTATGATCCTATCAGGACTCAACATTTAGCTAGTGTAAAAATTCATGCAAATCTAGTAAACAATCATGAAACATTTGTTATTTTCTCTTCGAAAACAATTCCAGTGCCCAATAAAGCTTTGCTAATAAGTTTTTGTTGAATAAGATAGCTTAGCATTTGCAGCTATGTATATGCATTGCATGTAGTTTTTCTGGTTTGTATCATCTTCCAAAACGTAATCATTTATTACAGAGACTCAAATATAATTTGTACAAAACTTTTCAATATGCGCAAATTTGCCTTGCTTTGAATTTTTCGCTTTTTCTTGCTTTCTCTTCTTTTTTCACCTCTTTTCTATACACACACACGTTTCTTTATGATCCTACCAGGACTCAACATTTAACTAGTGTAAAAATTCATGCAAATCTAGTAAACAATCATGAAACATTTGTTATTTTCTCTTCGAAAACAATTCCAGTGGCCAATAAAGCTTCGCTAATAAGTTTTTGTTGAATAATATAGCTAAGCAGTTGCAGCTATGTATATGCATTGCATGTAGTTTTTCTGGTTTGTATCATCTTCCAAAACGTAATCATTTATTACAGAGACTCGAATTTCTCATAACTGATCATGAGACCACATAGCACACTGTACATATTATTATGTACTACAACAAATGCTATATAATATCCATTCCTGCGCACAAATATATATATTAATATTCACAAAACAAATACCTAACTTACCTAACAAAATTATTTGCACTGAACGTACTGCAATTTGTAAACTGTAAAAGATCTCTATTGAACACTTTAGAACAATAAAGCATTGTTTTCTCATCCGTTCCAACTAAACTTTCACTAATGTTAGTTGTTGTATTTGTATATAAACAAGTGCACTACCCTGTATAGACTAAACTTTTAGTACCATTTCACTTGGTGTTACCAATATCTATGTTTGGTACGGCAAGATCAAGAGAAATAATATGCACTGGGAAGCTTTACTTTTAACTACGATACGTGATTCATTTCATACCACACAACGACACGCTTGTTGTATAAACCATTCGTAGGCCTGCCTGATTTTTTGTGGTATCCCAATTGAGAACAACGAAATAATAAATAGTGTATTGACTGATACTAGACTCCATTCACTGTCCAATTTTTTGACAGACTCAGCGTTTTTCCGCACGATTTGACTTTTTGAAGAGGCAGTTACGGGAAGATAATTTTTGTAATTGGTTTGGCCAGGTGCCAGTGTGACATCCCATGATTCAATGATGGGTAGTGAAAAACGGGCAAGTACGGCTGCTTCCGGCAGCACTGCCACAGTCTTATCACCAGCTAACCTCCTGGCTCATGGTGGAGGCTTTATCCCCTCGTTTCTTGAAGTGCCCATGGACCCAGAGTCCGTCATCTCTGCATCTCCTCTTTCCGCTGACCATGTTTTCTTCCATCAACTTTCACCATCGCCATATCCTATAGCTGCCGGTACAATAAAATTACTACAAGCTTGATTCACTTCACAAATAGCAAAAATGAAATTCAGCAAATAGCACATAAATGATTTCTATAAATAGACATCATTTGAATTGATCATCAATCAGTCTTAGAAAATTGGAGTACAGTACAACCATTTCCTCTCTCGTAGATATATTTTATATTCCCTCGTATAAATCCAGCGAATGATACACGCGTATTAGGTACACAAGCCAAAATTAAACTACACATTTAACCTACCCCTTTTACCAATGTGCTATTCAGTTATATACACAGCAGCTAAATAATTTTTTCGCGAATTCCTAGTTTAGATGTTTACAGTTAAACTTTTTACTGCTAGCTGAACCGTAATAACTATATTACTTTTGAAACTTTTAAAATGACATTAGGCATACTTTTTTTATATTAGATATGCATACCTACATAGTGTATTATTTAAATCCGATCTATAACTTAATATTACAACGTAATATTTTATAACCTAAAAAATTCTTTTAATTTTCGAATGTTCTGCTGATCCATCCATAATTTTTCAAGAAACGAATTTCCATGCTTGAATCACATCTAACTTCCCCCGATTAAATTATTGTTATGCTCCTAACAAATATCATAATTGAATCAAACGAGCTTTTATAAAAGTTTTGCATCTTCTATAGATTTCAACCCTTCAAGAATGAAGCTTTTTTTTTACCGTAGATTCATAGTTTAATAATATGCTCTACTATATACGCCCTCCCTGACTACTAATTTCTCTTGGATGTTACTTTTTGACTTGGAAAGCAGGATGATGATATGGTATTAAAAATATAGCACGATCCAATTCTATTGTATGTATTTGATCTTGCAGTTCGAAGGCTATCCGGTTCGGCTGGGAGCACGAGCAATATAGGCTTACATGAGGCATCTCAAGATGCACTGTTGCAAGAGATACGTCGCCTTAGGGAAAGGTTGGTTACACTTGAGACGGAGAATGCGACCTTAAGCATGAAGCTCAGCCAACAACAGTGGGAAGTGGAACATCGACTCGCTGAGATTGAAATGCACATTTGTGGAGCCTCCAGTGCAGCGTCCAGTGCAGACGAGGAAAGAAACCGAGAAAGCGCAATCTAAAGTGTAGCGGTCCTCGGTGAAAGTGTCAATTTCATCGCTACAATCATCTCATGCCAACCAAACCAACAGAAACCTTAATAACCGTAACTGTAATATTAATGATATAAAAAATAATTTTCAGTGAGTGAGGTATAATGACATGTAATAATAACAAAATACATATTATTGTAATCACGAATGATTTATATCCAAAATATTTATCTTGTATAAAAGGTATAGCCAAATTTAAACAGAAACGGCGAAGAAAGATCTGACGTTAACATAACCAAACATATGCTGGATAATGAAAAAAGTTCCAGTGTTTCATATAATAAATTAAACTTTACATTAATTTTTTACATCCTACGGAAGAAACAATAAAGGTATTAACCACACTATAAAAATTATTATGGTGTAAAATGGTAAAGTATTAAAATGTTTGTATTTCTACTTTATATTTGGTTTACACACAAGATACCACAAAAAACTCTCTGGTACTCAAGAAAGCTGGAAATCAGACCGACCAATACTTTGACAACACAACACATTTGCCAAAAGCAAAAAGATTATTTTCTTTCCTACTTTTATTGATAACATCAGTCTTTTCATTCTTATTTTCATTTTCAAGTGGTGTTTAGGAAAAAGAAATATACTGCAAACTTTCCATACAGCGGATATTTGAGCTATCGTTTTAGTCGTATTATTCTAAGACTACAGTTTGTTTTTCAAACAGATTCTAATACTAAATCCATATAAAGAGTATAAGCTATAAACCAAAAAAATTCAATAAGTAAAAAAGAGAGACGGATGAAGGAAAGAAAACTAAAAGGCCTAAGAAAACATAAGTGCCAAAAGTATTTAAAGAGCAGACCATTTCCAAAGTTTTCTTTTTCAACGCTCACCAACAACCAACCACGTTCTTTGCCACTTTATTTCTTCACTCACACACACAAACTATCGGTTTTAAAATAACAAGTCCACCTGCTGCAACCTTTAAATGGAATACACATTCAGTCGCCTGTATAGTAATTCATCTACTTGGGTGGTAGACAACCAACTAGTGGGCCAATCTTTACCACTACTACTATTTTTCTTGTTAGAATGTAATAATATGTAGCGAATGTCTATCGATGTGTGGTTTGTACTTTATGCTTTTATTGTTTCTTTTCATTACCCTTTTGTGCACTGACAATGTGCACTATGAGTATAATATGTGCTTGTATAATAACGTGTATCCTTGAAGAAGACAACGCAAAATGGAACAATCGGACGCAGACGGTTTGTCCAAAATACTAAAAGGCAATTCCGTAAAGTTAGTCAAGAGAAATTATGTTGTTAAAGAAAAGAAACTTTTTTCATCTGGAGAAAACAAGCGACGAAAGTGCTTACATTTGCTTATCCATATTATTACCTACACATAGGCCATGGGGTGATTTGGTTTTGGTATGTACAACTTTACTTGATTTAATATACACGAGGTTATATATGTCTATATATATTTATAACCAAGAAAAAGACACATTATGTGTCTGTGGTACTAGGTAGCACGTACACATTCCTGGCGGTTGTTGAACATGCCAAGATATCGTAACTGCTTCATGCAGAAAAAAACATTTTAGTTTCCTTTTTTTTCTCTTGTCAAACATTCCAATACAATAGATACAAAAGTTTGGTTGGAAAAATTAAAACAACTGTCCAAAGAACGGAGATGCGGGTAGTGGTTTCGTTGAGGCTATAAATATATGGCTCTATGGTTGTGGATAACTTGATATATGCTCTATCTCCAAATGGACAACAAGAGAGAGGATTATACCTCAAAAATTGAACTTGAAGACTGATTTATTAAATTTTACTTAATTGTATGTATGTACTTTGTACTTTTGAAGAAGAAAAAATCCCAGTGACAAGAGAGAGGATTATACCTCAAAAATTGAACTTGAAGACTGATTTATTAAATTTTACTTAATTGTATGTATGTACTTTGTACTTTTGAAGAAGAAAAAAATCCCTGTGTCAATAAGCATTGTTGTGTGTACTAGAAAAAAACGCATCGCAACACCTCTACCAATGTACAACATTTATAATATGACACCAAGAAAAAAGGAAAGTCCATCTTTAACAAAGTCACCCTTTATATTTTATTGGTGGAAACAATGTCTACTTTCTCCAGAGAAAGATTTCATGCTCACTTTACGCATTTTTGTCAGTTTTCTATAATCCCGGATACAAAGGTTAAAGGTCATGCTTTGATCTTTACATTTTTATTATATTTTTTATTTATGCAATTTCAACATAACCGTATTAATGCAGTGAAGTAAACCAAGAATTTCAATTTTCTCAATATTAAAAATCGGTTTTATGAAGTCTAGACTCCACCCCATCTTGCTCCTCATTCCTCGATTCATAAATAAGCCTATAGTTTCCATTCATTCATTCATTCTTTCTTTCTTTCTTTCTTAAAAATCCCGTATTTCGTTTTTTAAACAGGCACATTTCTTGCAATAAAAGAGATCAGTAATAATATATGAATCTTTCAATAGCACATCCACAGGATATGATACGAATGCACCAAGAATATACTAATAAATAGTCAAAGTTATGTTGTTGACTGCATAATTCATTCTATTGTCTTGGACTATCTATATCTTCAGTTATTGGATCACATAATCTGCTAAACTACTCTGCTAATTATTTTCATTAAAAAATGAACAATGAGTGGTCTTGTATGAAATCTCAAAGAACGGCCTTAAACCTCTGGTTTTATTAATAATTTCGCGATTTTTAAACAGACAAAAATGACAGTTCTTCTAGCTTATACTTTAGGTATATAGGTAGATAGACCTAGAAAAAATGTATGGCAGTTACACAAACTGTATTTTCACATTTTCCATTTATACAATACATAATAATATCGTTGTAGTTGGTGGAATAACGTATTAGACAAGTTTGGCGTTTTTTGTCATATTGTACATTGTACAACAATATTATATGTATTTACAAGAAGCATTTTTAAATAATTGAGTCGATGGACAAAGTTTTAATGTAGAATACACTCTCCTCTATAAACTATAGTTTCATCAATAAACTTTATTAATGTCTTTACAGAATCCGGTAGTTTGGTGCACAAAACATAAAACAAACAAAATAAATTGCCTGAAAGCACAATCCTTATAATAATTAATAATAATGAATATATACCTAAACACAAAAAAACGTACAGCCTAATAATATTTAATAATAGATTGGATCATAATTTATTAGTAATAATTTTTATAGTTAGGTCATGTATAATAGTTCTAGTCAATCGCAGCAGAAACTCATATGCCTATAGGGAAATAAGTCATCCCACAAGTTGATTACAATTTCCTCGATTTTTTCACGATAAGAAGTGCTTTATATTTTATGAACACAGTCAATTCTAATAGTTTTTCTCATACCTGAATTAGGTCATAGTTTTTTCACGGATATTATATGTCACACACAAATATATAGAGTGCAGCAAATTATAGTAATAATTAGAATATTTCGTTTGAGAAAGTTAAATAATTATCATGCTTTAAGCATAAAATATAAAATAAACTGCGATAATATATTGTAAGCAACTACTGGTAATAATATATAGCAAATATGTTTGTTGTTCCATTCCATGAAAATTAACTCAAAAACATGTACCCACCCACGCAAAAAAGTTATTAATAACTCTTTACCTCTGAGATAAATAAATTAAAAATACAATTCTTAGATTTTACTCCTTCACATTATGGTACTGTTGTACTAAACTACTACCACAACTACTATAATATATTATTGTATATGACTTTCTTCACATCAATAAGATAATATTCTTTGAAATAATTTTATCAACTAAAGTAAGCCGCGCCAACAAAGCAGACAGTGCTAAATGATTACCTTCTTCTATGAATGATATAGATATAAAGTGAACTTTAATAAAAGATATTATTGTAAAATAAATAAGTAATTTAGAAAAAATGAGATTGTTTTTATTCAAATTTTCTTGAAACTTGAACTTTATAAAAAACGAAAAATAAACATGAGATAATAATAAAAGAAATCAATAATATCAACAACAGAAGCCAATATATGTGCGTATAATTATGTACCAATATTTTCTTCTAGAATCTATCTGAACTCATTATTTACCATATTGTATATGTTGAAACAATGATAGGGGAATCGGCTTTTATTTTTGTAAGCATGTTCTATTGTTGGTAACAGTAAACCCTGCAGTTTCATTATTGCATTTACATTTGCCAAACGGGGCATGGAAATGCCTACTTGGAACACATTCAGCGTTAGGAATGCACCCATTCAAGGTTACATTGTTACCGACTACTTTTGTCATTCCAACTCGACACCGTGCCCCAAACTTTCCTAAGCATGTGTCGTAGTCTTTATTATATTCATATAAAGAACTTTCACATTGACAAATTCCATTTATACAAAACAGAGGCACTGATCGATCACAGGCTAAACCTTGATTCCATGATGCCCTTTCAGCAACATCTGAACCAGAGTCCATGGACATGTAGGGACCACCATTACCATTACACATGGAATTGTAAGCAAGATCACAAGTTCCTTCTTTGTTCGATACAAATCCATCCTTGCAGTGGCATTCGTACAAGCTGCCATTGTTGGTAAGAGCACAGTACGCATTGTCAACACATGAAAAAGTTTGTTGTTTAAAAATGGTTGAATTGGCATCAACAGAATCTGCATGTGGAGCATTTTCAACAATGGTCTCATTACATGGCCCACCCACTAAAGTTATGCACATTTGACTCCGGAATAAAGCTAGTTGAACATTTGAATAGGGGCACACGCATTGATTATCTTTACATTTGAAACTGTCGGCACAAGGTTTCGAGTTGGAGCACTGACCCCCCAACCCAACTCTGCAAAACCCAGAGCTATCCGCAACAAAACCGGAATTACACCCGCAAATTTGCACAGACTGTTTCATTCTTCTTTTTGTGAACCGAAGAAGCGAAGCTGAACTGTCTATACATTCAGCGTTATAAACGCAACCAGCAGAACTTCCAATACAAGGCTTCCCAGCTTTTCCCACACATTGGCGTATTAAAATGTTGTAGGTAGCGACGGTTTCATTACATCCACATTTCCCATCGATACACATGAGAAATTGGTCTTCCCTACATTCCCGGTCCGAGCTACAAGTTTCCTCCAAGTTCCGCTTAGAAATGCAGGTGCCATTACTCAATTCTACAAAATTTCCAGCGCACATGCATACACCAGATCGATTGCACCATGCGTTCTGGACACAATCCAGTTCCTCCTCCATTTGTAAACTTCGATCTGATGACATTCCTCCAAAATCATCTTTTTCCTTAACCAAAGGGAATTTACATTTTTCTCCCACAAGGACTAAGCAGGATTTAATGACAGGATCGTAGAACATGGTGTCAGCCCTTTGACACTCGCAGGTTGTGTTCTCACAAGTTAAAAATGAAGATGTGTCACATCGTATCGTTTTGTTGCAATATTCTCCATGCTTGGCTCGGGGAGTCCTTAACTCTTGAGCACACAAGTGATAAATTTGTAAAGTGAATAAAAATAGAATCAGTGCTTGTAAGGACATATCGATTCAGCGTAGACGAGTGTATGGGTTATGGGTTACTTAGCTTGTATGACTTTTATTAATATTTACAATGGACAAGTATGAAAATATGAAGGCACTGTAAACAAAATCAACTTCCCAGTTGCTTGGCTCAACGGTATAGATTATTCTTGGAAGCCAGACTGAATTATTTTGTTATATCAAGTACGTTAAAAATGCTGGTTCATATCGCATGACCTTGGAGAGTATATGAACTTCTGGACAGAGTCCTAAAGTATCATCATAATTTTGCAATTTGTATGCAAAGTACATATGAACATTGGTGTTATGAATATTAACATGACGTATGATTGCCTGTAGGTATTGGTTTTAGACAAATTTATCTTTATTATTAACCGTTTTCAATAGCAAATGAAAAGAAGATGATAATCGTAAATTCCAAAAGAATTATATTTCACATCAAATACTCCACTAGAAATGGTCTTATTTTCATTTACAAACTCTGATACAACAATTCATTATTTTTCATATACATAATTGGATACAAAAATTATACCACATAAAAATTTGTCATAAGGACATAATATCTTGAGAGTACAAGGTTTTATTATGCTATGATAAAATTAGATTATTAGATTAATGTTGTAACAATTGAGAATAAGTTGATATTCACTAAAGTGAGGTAGTATCAATGTCTGCCAGGACTTCTTCCATTGATTCCACGGTTCCATTAACAACGTCAAGGGAGTTTTCATCCTCAAAAAGCACGAGAGATGTACATCGCCTACTTGAATCTGGTACTGAGGGTGATTTGCAACGACAGACGCCTGCATTCAAACTGTGATCTCGATAGGGTTGGCATATCGCTCCTTCAACACAGAAATCGACAGTTTTGCATTCAGATCCTACCAATCCTTGACATTTAGCCAGTTCATTGTTGTAGATATTGGAAATCAGGACACGAGCATTTTCCGTTTTTGCATAACAGGTTTGCTAATTTGTCGCAGGTCTCCGAGGTTCTGTCTCCACAAGGGTGACCATGCGCAATATTGCATTTCCTCTGTTCGGACTCAATATAGCCTTCTTTGCAGCCGCATTCTAGTATACCATTTGAACTTTTACATTCGGCATTTGGAACGCAAGGGAATTGAACGGTATTCTCTTCAATTTGTTCCGAGCAAGGACCTCGAACAAAGCTTACACACTGGTTTGCACTGTTGTTGAAAGTTTGATGATCTGGGAAATGGCAATCGCATTTGCCATTGGTGCATGAAAATTCTTCACTGCATGGTGCAGATTTTATATCACAGGACATTCCGAATTTTGCTAAGCAAAGTCCACTTTTGGATTTTTTATACTCTGAAGAGCATGTACATTGATCATATGCCTCCTGCTGATATCCGTTATTGTAGTAACCTCGTCTTCTCGGGCAGTTAGCGTTTCTCACACAACGCTCATACTTTAAACAAGAGGAACCAGCCCTGGCCACACACTGACTGTATGCCGGGTCAAAAACGGCTTCAGTTTGATTACAAGCGCAGAATCCATTAGTACACACTAGATGTTTATCAGTGCGACATTCATCATCTTTGGTGCAGTTTTGTCCATGAAATCCTCTAGGAGCACAGCCACCTTCCGCATCTTCATAAAATTCACTACGACAATCGCAATATCCTTCGCCGTTACACACAGCGTTTTCTACACAGTCTAATCTTTCGGTCCATCTTTTTTCTTGAGTTTGATCCATTAGTATTTCAACGGCTGTATAACTGCATCTTTCTCCAGATAAAACTACACACTTTCCCTTTTCTTTACTGTATCTCATTTCCTCTGGTTTGACACACTGGCAAGTGCTTTCAACGCATGACAAAGATGCACGAGAATCACACCGTGTTCCCCTGTCGCAATTTTCCCCAAATGAAGCTCGAGATAATGATGCTGTCTGGCCATTAATGCTGGCTGTAAGACCTACCAATATAATACAAAGTAGTTTCGTCCCCATTTTGAAAATCTTGGAAACTGAAAATCCGCTATAAAAATTGTTTCCACAATCAACAATTCTTTAAGACAAAATATTAATGAACTTGTCTGTGTGAACGAATGTCAGTTTTTATGCATTGGCTGACGATAGACTTTTTTACATCATTCACAAGGCTTCAATTACATCTTTTAATCTTGCATTGAATTGCTTATGAACATATCCTTATCATTATTATTCATTATGAAACTTTTTTCATTAAAGCCGTGTTATAAAAATGTTTGTGGTGAAATGAGTGCATATTAGAATGGAGCGATAAGTGAAGAAAAGTTACGTTTCTCAACGTTTCATCGTCAATTTGGTTTGTGAAGATATGAAACAATATTGATAAGACTCTCAAATTCTCAATATTTATTGCTTATCATCCAAGCAGTTTGCCAGTCATCCGTGATAAAATAGGGTCATGTAATGTTTGAAGATATTTTAATATATATGCTGGGAAGGGAAACTTAAACAAATTTGTTGATTCACTCATAGTAAATAAATATTAGCTGTTAGAATGAAATCGTTTTCCTTGATACTAAGAAAAGTAACATTCTCTGTCCGCATGATCATAACATAATAGGTACACTCTGTAAATGAATGCTAGACACAATAAAGTAATTTGGGATAAACATAATATGCAGCATTACAACAAATTTAAATGAATAAATAGATGTAACCTTTGCCCTTTGTTTCAAGTTCATAATTTTTATTAGATGAAAAGAAATTGATTAATTTTAAATGAGCCATTTTAACAATAGTGTTTCTTTAATATTGACTGAACAGTGAACAGTAACTATACATAGTTATTTCTCTTCAAATCTCGTACAAAGTACACTTGATTCATTTCTAACATGATATTATATGGACTAATTTTATAGACCGAATATCATTGAAAATATTACACATACTATGACATTAGTAGCTGTATCGTTTTAACTGGCTTACACAGCCCCCCTAATTAATAAATGATGCACACACCTCCGGCCGCTGGTAGTAAGATAACCTGCTGAGCATCGACACTGACCATATTTCGAGTTTGCATTTCTTGTTGCTTTACATTCTGAACCTCCAGTACAAAAATCTTTTGATCCGATAAGACAAGGCGATCCTACTAGGGCCTTGCATCTCCTAGAGTTAGTTTCATAGTAAAGATACTCTGAGGTACATTTACATCTGCCATCTATACATTCCAAAGGAGCTAAACGGTCACACGGTTCATCGATATCATCTCCACAGGGTTGGTCGTATGAGAGTTCACAATTATGATCGCCTTCGATGAAACCCTCCTGACATTGGCACTCATGCAAAGCGTCCACTTGTTTGCATTCCGCATTTTTAACACAAGGAAATGAAATATTGGATTTAGTGCCGTCTTCACCCTTTAATTTTACAAGGCAGGGTGAATCTACCAGGCTGACACACAAATTCAACTCTCTATCGTACTTTTGCCTTTCCGCAAACCTGCACTCGCATCTTCCACTTTTGCACATCATATCATGCCCACATCTCTTGTCCTTTGTGTTGCATGGCTCGCCGAAATTTGCCAAACACAGGCCTTCCGGAGATCTGGAAAATCCAGACTGGCAGATGCATAGCGTGCTGCTGTAGTATGATCCAGTATGACGGAAAGGGCATGCGGCATTTGGAACACAATTGGAATAGGCAATACATGAAGCCCCTTCCCTCGCTACACACTCATCTCGGATTTCATCGAAAACTGCATGAACTTCTTCACAGCCACAGAGACCATCCATGCATTGCAGATATTTGTCGGGACGGCAGTTGTGATTACCATCTTCGTCTACCGAACAGGCTTCCCCATAACGTCGATTGGGAATGCATGATCGATTGTTGCTTAGAACGAATTCATGGTTGCATGTGCAGATACCATCCTCTCCACAATGGGAGTTCCGGTCGCATTCCACCACAGATGGAAATTTGTCTGCTTTCTTACCATTTTCAACTCCTTCAAATTTACAAGCGTCACCAGGTAGAGCAATGCAAATTCCTTTAGGCTCGTCATATACCATGCTCTCGGGTTTCACACATTGGCAAACATTACTAACACACTGGAGAAATCCATCAGCATTGCACCGAGAAGATTTGTTGCACGGTTCTCCGAATCTCGAAGTTTTCCCATCAGCCAATGATAAAGGAAATAATGTTAAAAGAATGAAAAATAAAATTTTTACAAACATTTTGAATGTAAAAGCATGCATAGAAATGAAATTGTATGAGACGAAACTTTCACAAGTTCCGTCTGGCTGCTGTAAAAAACAGTTCTAATTAGGTATGTTAAAAATGTCTTTCCGTAGTTCGATTTGATAAAACAAAGTTTGCATACTTATGGGCTTACTTGTCTGGGCTGTCTGTCCATGATGGCAAACATTACTAACACACTGGAGAAATCCATCAGCATTGCACCGAGAAGATTTGTTGCAGGGTTCCCCGAATCTCGCAGTTTTTCCTTCAGCCAACGATATAGGAAATAATGTTAAAAGAATGAAAAATACAAACATTTTATGAAATGAGCAGAAATTGGATGAAATTGTGTAAGACGAAACTTTTACAAGTTCCGTATGGTTGCTGTAAAAAAGCAGTTCTAATTAAGGTGTGTTAAAAATGTCATTCCGTAGTTCAATTTGATAAAATGAAGTTTGTATATTATTCAAGATTTATGATAGGCTTACTTGCATGGTGTCTGTCTGTTCCTGCCGTGCTTCTCGGAACTTGATGAATTTTTGCATTTTTAGCCAAAAGGTGAAAGGAGAATAGTATATTTTACTCCTCATGTTTATAAGACGCATTAGTTCATAATATTATTCATTATATTGTTCCAGCATGACATTATCTGGTGAACGAATGGATTAAAATCTGTAGCTAATCGTGTTATTAAACTTTCTGGAACATTTATTTTCATGTTGTTAATATTTCATTTGTAATTTGTTGTTGTAAATAGAAAAAATTAAGGTGTGTTAAAAATGCCATTCCGTAGTTCAATTTGATAAAATGAAGTTTGGATATTATTCAATATTTATGATGGGCTTACTTGCATGGTGTCTGTCTGTTCCTGATGTGCTTCTCGGAACTTGATAAATTTTTGTATTTTTTAGCCAAAAGGTGAAAGGAGAATAATATATTTTACTCCTCATGTTTATAAGACGCATTAGTTCATAATATTATTCATTATATTTTTCCAGCATGACATTATCTGATGAATGAATGGATTAAAATCTGTAGCTAATCGTGTTATTAAACTTTCTGGAACATTTATTTTCATGTTGTTAATATTTCATTTGTAATTTGTTGTTGTAAATAGAAAGTATCTCTTATACAATAATCTGTAAGCAAAGCGTTTTACAGTTGTATGTAGTTCATATAAATTGCTGATTATGCGCAGTAAAAAACTAGATTTTAATTTTACGTTCTGGATCTGTGCTGTCTAATCCACTTTATAAATTGTATAAGTTTATAATCCTGGGTTTATCAAAAACACAAAGCCATACCACTAATCGCTAATCACCATCTTCATTTGGTATAATTATTATTTATTATCATGGGATGTGTTACGTATCTGCGATGTAACATTTGACGATAGTTTGATTATACCTTTATTTTCAGCATTAGTTATATTTTTTAATTCTACGGGTCGTTGCTGTCTAGACAGGAGTTGACCATACTATTTTTGCGATTTCAGTATTTATAATGTCACACATTTCCTGCTCACAGGTATTTCGGAGTACGCTAGAATATGCGTCTTACATACAAAATGAAGTAACCTAACCTAAAGGCCATATTCCATATTATGTCCGTTGTCATGGAGACCCAACGAGCCCTTTGCAACTGTTGGAGACCTCAAAATATTCGAGTATTGCGAATCTTTCTATGCAAAATTTGAGGATGTATAAGTTCATCGCACTTTACCCCATTTGTAATTCCACAAGCTACGCCATGATCAAGTTGACATTTCCATTTTACTTCAATAAACCCTTTCTGGCGTTTTACATGCATTTCTGACTATTTTCTACTTTTTACATGCAGCATTCATGGTACCGTAATACTCGATTTCAAGGTGATTTTCCCTTGACTTTTGTAAAATGACTATTTGATACATGACACGTTGGTTCTTTGCTAATAAAATAATATTTCCCGTTAGCCATTACCAAGTGATGCCCTGTAAACCTTCGTATGAAAATTCAGTCTTTGCAAATGGGTTCCCTGTGACAATATTTGTCGTAGAGTGCTTTGATATTTTAGGCTCAAAATTCATTAATAAAAGTATGAAGGAAAAGGCATAGTCTATAAGCTTTATAAGATTGGTGTAGTATGGATAAGGCATGAATACTTCAAATTAATTATTTTGTTTCTAATAATGAGTTTAGCTAAATACAGCATAAGAACTACTTATCTACTCTGCTTATTACTCCAAACACATAATTATTTGGTATTTTCCCTGCGTTTTGATCTCATTATCACCAATTATTGCATAACCTTATTAGTTGATTCAGACATCGGTATTCATTTTAAAGGTCATTCAGAATTCAGAAAGAAATATGTCATTTTTACATACCTGTCAGACCTCAATATATACTATTCCTCCTTGTCTTCATGATCATGAAAGTTACAGTTATAATTCTTCTTGAAAAACTAGTTTTTATCATTTATTTCGG
>JAHZMV010000198.1:0-17025 GCA_027743765.1 Coecobrya sp. COE2
CCCTCTTCTATTTTTCCTTTCGTAATGATTAACTTGTGGCTTTGCTTCTTTCTTTTTTTTTTGCTTGAGAGCCGACCAATGTGTATCATTTTTTCCCATTTTATTCCCTTTTTCTCTCTCTCCTGCAGACTGTTACGAAAAAAAACGCACAAAGAATCTCTTTATATTGGCAATACGTTTGCTTCAGTGTGTCTTAAAAGGCAAAAAAAACCAAACGAAACATTCCTCGTAGTGCTTTATAATTGAAATGAAATCATAGCATTTCATTAAATAAGTCAAATTACTAGGTTCACATGTGTATGAATGCATGGTCCATTTTTCAATCGTTAAAATTGTTCAAGTAAACGTAAAATAATCATAGTAATAGTAATGGCAATAATGCTAGCCTCAAGGAGAAAAATATATAGCTGTGTAGCACATATCACAACAGCACAGCAGTAAAGAAAAGAGAGAGAAAACGCAAAAAAACACGCACATCGCTTATTCCGTGTATAAATTGCTCTCTATATTATTCCTTCGATCAGTTCACCGTCATCATCAAAGATCAAAAGCTTTTTTTCTTTCCGTTTTTACCCAATTCCTTCTTCTTCTCTAAATCTCTATTTATTTTCTTGGCAAAGAAAAAAATATATCTTGCCTGTTTGAATGGTCAAAGTCAAGTTCATCTTGACGGACGGGGTTCAATCTTTCGCGACTCTGTGTGTTATTATTATTTTTTCCTTCCTTGTTATTTCGTAGCTTCCAGCGTGCTTCTTCTTCTTGGTCTGCTCTCTCTGCACTACTGTTGCTCTTTGTCTGTGAGGAGGAAAATCGGGAATATAAGATGATCATTAAAAGTCCATGCCATTAGTCAAGTATTAATCCAACATGAAATTGATGATGGGGATGATTGTCGTCGTCTTTTTTCATGAATAACGTACATGGAAAGCACAAGTTTCAAAAAAATGCTGATGGTCAAGCAAGAAGAGCGAGGCCGAACATAGTAGCCGCCCCTGTAGACATAATGGCAGTGGGTAATAATAGGGCCAAGGGAAAAGTGACTTTGACTTGGAGCAACAACCACCACCACAACAGAAGCACAGGAGCTATTACTACTGCGCATTCACTGAAAAAATACTTAATAAAGTTGAACCTGAAACCCTTTTAATTCTTCATCATCTTGGACCAAGTTTTTTGAGTGAAGTTGTTGGTGTCGCTCTTTAGATATAAAAGGGAATGAAGCAGTATATTATTCTGATGAAGGTTATAAAACGCACACTTTTATGCGCTGGAACCTCTGGTGCAACATTCGGATCATATATTTATCAAATTCATATTGAAAATCTACTAGTGCAGTGTGATATATAAAAAACTTGATGCTGGGTATATTGTTTGCACTTGTTCAATTGCGTCCAGTTCGGCCAGACAGGAATATATTTTTCTCCAGGAAACTTGTTCTCTTATTATTATTTTTATTATTGTTTCTAAAGGAAAAAAAGTCAACACGCCAATACTTGATAAAAAATGTGAAGTGAAATGCACTTGCTCATCTTGTTCCTTATTCCTCTCTCTCCGTCTGGCTGCATCTCCCACTTTTTTAAAATCTTGCATTTGCCCCTGACGATGTTAAATTTCTAACTCTGGCCTTGTGACCATCTGTCTCACTTTTTCTATTATGAACAATTCCCCTTTATGTATTGTTTAAAAACGTGTGCAGTGTGCGCACATTGCTTTAACTTGAAAATGGTGTATTTCACCTGTTCCTAGAAAAAGTTTACTGGACCAATAGATTATAATGGCATGTATTTGATAGCAAATCATAACAAGAAAGTGCCATGTAATTTGCTGCTGCTCAACTTAAAAGAGTGCAGCCAAAAGTGAAGCTACTTTGTAATTCTCAAAAAATATTTTTCCAGAAGGTCCCTCACTTCTCTACCACTCCTTTGCTCCATATTATCATTAAAACCAGGTACTATTATCCGACAAAAGTATCTCGCATTTTACTTCTGTTCTGGAGAGCTACCTGAATTTCTTAAAAATTTACATACTCCGACAAGCAGGCCAACTAGAAGTAGATTATCATCATAGTCAATTATTGCAAAGAGCACAAGACAAGAATTAGAAACGTCTACTGAAAACATTCTTTACGGATTAGGAAAATCTTTTCATTCCTGTCGATCAAGTTGACATTTCTACTTTATGTCTGCCATAATGAAATTCTGTCACTAAAATAAGAAATTATTCCAGAATTCCTGCTTGTTCATATTTTTAAATCCCAGTGGGGAATATAGAGTAATTGCCTTGAGAAAGTATTTTATTTAATGAACAAAATAAATTCTGGGATTAATGTGCAATTATGTGTTTGAGATGCGATATTGTTACTGTAAACGAGACAGCTAAAAAATCCACGTTACTTTATCTGGTTGCAAGTGATTTATTGTAAAGTAAGTGTACGCCACACACTTATACCCAGTTTTACTACCCGATTCATTTATTTTCTTTGTGAATACTAGACACACCACTGCATGATCAACATTTCCTACGTGCTTTGATTAGAAACGTCGCATTAGTCATAAAAACACATGCAGTTTCTCAGTGCATTTATCATTCGGGGAGGATGCAATTTTGTAAAAATGCTGCTACTACAGCGATGATAATGCTCTCTCTCTGTACCTACCTGATCACTTGATCATTTCTGCTGATGATTTTTTTACCTTTGGTAAAATTGCTTTGCTCAAAATTTGGAATGTGGATCAGTTAATGTTTTTTGCTTCCTCGAACTGATTAAATGAAATTCATTTCCCCGCATGTAATGACCGCAGCTATGACTTCATCAGCGATGAACAAAGTGAATTTCTGTTGAACATGATCAAAGGATGATAATGGGAGAAAAAATCTTGCCAAATGGGTCATCTTCATAAAATGAAGAATTGAAGAAAAATATAACTAAATGCCGAAAAAGCTTTATAGCACATATATATTATTACTATTACTCTTACGTAGATGATGATCTCATGATAATACATAATATCCGTATTTTAATGGCCTAAAGTTATTTGCTTCTGAATGCGAACTTGAAAAAAAATCTGCTCAAAAGTTCCTGATTCCTATATGGACTCCTTCTAAAAAGCGGTGATCTTGAGAGAGAGACAATTGGTGCCCCCTGCTTGCTCTATAGTTGCTACTGCAATGATTGGTTCAGCAGCATCATTGAAAAGTAAAAAAAATTAAAGTATACTTCTCTCGTTCATCTTTTCATCTCATTCAATCCTATCATATACATGTCAACATAATCATTATAATGAAATGAACGGATGCTCAAATGCGAAAGAAAGAAAGAGAGAAGAAAAAAACAAGTTCAGTTATGACTACATTTTCTGTTTCTGCCAATAATGTTAAGCTAGATGAAGCAATTCACATTAATTTTACATAAATACCTGTGTCATGTCCGAAGAAAAGTATACATAACTTAGTTTATTACAAGCTAAATGGGTATACGCATAACTGGTATAACAAAACTTCATCATTATGGTCAGCAGTGTATCCATTCTGGCCATTAGAGAACGAGATCAATGTCTGTATAACTCATTGGAAATGAGTAGACCATCACATTTTTCTTCTTTTGTTTGCTTTCCAGATTGCAAATGGGCATAGTTGTTGTTGTAGTAGTAGTGCGGGGAACTGTTTCAAAAAGAAAATCCTGTTTGATTGCTGATTTCATTCACAAGAGTGGAATCTGCACGGTAGCTTCTGGTAACACAACTGCCAATTGCATAACAATATTTTATATTATGATCATCATCATCGTCATAATATTCATTTCTCTTTTAGATGAAATGATTTTTTAAACTTAAGAAACTACCTGTCAATAATGCGGATGAAGTGAATGGAATGGTTTGACAGGAACAGAAGAAACCGATCATCACAGCAGCAGCGCCACAAAGGGAAAATGAAATTAGAAGCACAAACAAACAAAATGGACAAACGATCCGAACAATCCAACCTCTTTTTGTTCCCGCTTGGTCAACTCGACTCTACTGTGGTGATTAAAAAGAGAGACGCCGGCTGGAAGCCATCAAACTGAAAGCCGCAGTAAGATTAGTAGTTATATTCATGTGTCTTGGAGAAAAGTACTTGAGTTGCTCATAACTCATTATGGTCTGCTTGCTAATTGGCTATCTATCTCTGTTACTTGTAGTGGTGCTAATTATTGAAATATTTATGGTGATGCTGAGTAGTGTTAAGCAGAATAGCAAATAAAAAAATTATATTGGTTTGGTGATTGGTTGGGCTACTGGCAGATAAACAGGTTACTTGCAACGCTAAAAATTGTTATGGAAATTTTATGGTTATTGCTCAGATGTGGTATATTGACGATCATGTTAATGAACAAGATGAATTAAATTATCATTGAGACGTATGTAATGTAAGCTTATTACAATTACATAACTTTTAAATNCAGAATAGCAAATAAAAAAATTATATTGGTTTGGTGATTGGTTGGGCTACTGGCAGATAAACAGGTTACTTGCAACGCTAAAAATTGTTATGGAAATTTTATGGTTATTGCTCCGATGTGGTATATTGACGATCATGTTAATGAACAAGATGAATTAAATTATCATTGAGACGTATGTAATGTAAGCTTATTACAATTACATAACTTTTAAATATCCGCCGCTTATGAAATGAATTATTTATGCGTGTTTCACGACATTAATAGCCATCGTCCTCAGTTCAACTGAAGATGCAATTACTTCCGTTGTTGATTTTCAACAAGTCACCAAGTTGGAAACAGAATGTCTTGCCATTTATATTCAATTATCATTGTCCAATCTAGAAAAAAACACTCCTTTGATCATCGATAGTAAAACACAGTTAGTCAATAGTAATGGGGATATATGAGAGAATTGAACAATAATTCATGAGTCAGTGCGCTCACAGTCTGATGCCGGTGCTATATACCACTTGACCATATACACAATTCTTTTCCATGCATTTTTCTTCTTTAGTTCTCAAAAGCCATTTTTCAATCACCTTTCGATTGTTTATCAGGTATTAAGCTAATATGCCTTGTTTTTCCATTTTGTCTATTTCACTGATATAATGATCCTGATAAGGACATGACCAATAAAATCGGGGTGATGATGATGGCATGTTTTTGTGTTGTGAGTGTAGCAATCAAGTGAAGTACTAACGGGTTATCTTCTCAAGCTCCTCATCCTAGTGTATGAATGCCTTTGTAGTGACTGCTGTGCAGTACACCACATTACTCGCCAGGCTTTGTCGCATTTTTTCACAATTGTTTGACCATGTTTGGTTTGTGATGGCTTGGTGGAAAATTTATGGTGATGAATTCTTCAAAGGGGATGTTGACGATTACCAAAAATATGATTGCTTGTTAAGTTAACTACCTATTATGAAATCTTACAGAAAAATGTACCGTTTTCTTGTAAGGGTTTAGTTTCCATACGTTTATTGTTTTTTGCTTTCTCTCAGTAGTCCGTAGTTAATTTCGTAAATGAATTCCATATACTCCGCCCCTCCTCCTCCCCCTTTTCCTGCGTCACTGACAGGAAAACAAATTAAATCAGTGGGTATCACTGCCACCAATTGGACATTTATTGGAATATCTTTTATTATTATTGCTTTCTGAGTAGTTATCTGATTCTCTGTGTGTAATATTGATGATGACGACGGTAGTGGTGTATGTATTGAAAAGATAATAAAAAAAATCGTCATGAACTTTTATTTTTGTTTGGATTTCTTGGTTGGATGACTCTGCTAAGCTAACATTGATTTCTCTCGCGCACATTATTTATTTACATAATTTTCTGTGATGTAAGGGGGGAAGGTACACAGTACACGCCAGAGCTCTAGGAAAGGTGGAGAAGAGGAAAAGGTAAAGTAAATAAATAAATGGAACGGTTCATTGAGTTGAGTTTTGTGTTTATTGAATAACGTCATGGTATCTTCTACTGCTGCCATACATGGAATAAGCTTGGTGGTAGTGGTGATTCATCGCTTCCTCTTTATTTTGTGGTGGGGACAAAAAAATATATATAAAGTGAGTAATATTATCTCAAGAGACTAGAAATAGAAATAAAATTCTATTTGGTTTTATAACTCCAATCTGAACGCTACTGTAAACCTCATATAAAATGATCCAGACTGAAAAAGCTAAATAAAATTTTCGGATTCTTTACATTTCTAATAAACATTCGACCAAAACCAGAAAGCGAACTCCACCGATTTTTTTCTCCCTGTGATTTTATCACAAGCACAACAATCACCAAAATGTGTGGGGTATGATACGACGATGATCATGGTAGTTGGTTAAGCAGCATACACAGAAGAGTGTAACAACAACAATGATCACAATCAGCAGTCGAGATGTTGCATTCTCACTCAATCAAATTTATTTATGCTTTTTTAAGTATTTACCTTACACTTATTATGGTCTGAGAGGAACAACATAAACATGCTACTTAGAGTAATAGTAAAGCTCGGTCTGTGAGTGAGGGTGAGAGATTGGTGTGAGATTATTGGTCATAGTTGATAGTAATTTAAAAGGAGCATTGGAATCCTGGGGCACGATGAGACACAATGATAAGAAAATGAGTTTGACCATCTGGTAGATAGATCACACGACCAACTCTTTTCTCTTCGCCTCATGCCTTCCCAGAGAAGAAATCGCTTGAGAATCATATAGTATAGCGTGAGAGCATGTATGAATAATGGTACAAAAGGGATTTCTTACAAATCTAATCACATGATGATGATGATGATCCGGATGATGGCCTCTAGGAATATTTCTCTCTCTGCTAAATAGTGTGTGGACTCTTGAATATTGTCCCCTTCGAATTGCCCGATTCTTCTACTACTTCTCTTCTTACTTGCTACACACTTACTTGATTGTGAAATGAAGTGAAACTGTACCAGGCAGTTAGACCGAGTGATACGGCAGCGTAAAAGGGCAAGTGCACTGTCAGGGTCAACTTTTCTCATTCATTCTTGTCAAATTCCTTTAGATTTTGATTCCCTTTATCCCAAAACAGCCCAGCCAGCTAGCCTCAGCAACAAAATCCAGAGCAAAATCATGGCAGCAGCAGCATTAACATGGCAAGAAGAAGAGGACGAAGACCAAAAGAGCTTAACATTTTACCTCTCTTGCTGTAAAACCTTATCTGCCTTCTTGCTCGCTGATGCTACATCAGCATACCTAATATATATTGAAGAGAGAGATGCTAAAAACTTTACATGTGAGACCAGGAGAGAGAGGCTTAAAGGATTTTGTACGCCTTGCTTCACACTACCTATGCATGGTATGCATGCAGTCAGTAGCAGTAAAAACCCTGCTGATCTTCTTGAAACTTCTCCTCCTCAAAGACCGAAACTATTTTGACTTTGGAATTATTCCAAAGCACAATGTCAAGATCAATTTGAGTCACTTGAGAGAGAAGGTGGCTGGTGGCTGCTGTTTCTATTCAGCTTCAACTTTACTCCACAAAGTCAAAAGTAAATGTAACAGAATTTAAGGCTTAAAAAGGGATTCCTGTGGCGATGATATCATAAATGTGATCCTAATCACAGGAAAATCCTTTTTCAATAAATTCAATTTCCCTGTTACATCACTACTTTACTTGGTAAGCACATACATACTGCTAGGATCAGAGAGAGTGCGAAGAAAGGAAGACAACATTCCTCCGCGAAACTTGATACTCTCTCGTTAAGAAAGGGTAGAAATAGAAATACGCACAGAGAGGACACTACAAACGACAAAAATTATACTATTGCTCTCCTCATTTCCATACGAAATACCTACTTATTTTTTTAATTTCTTCAAAAATTCCATTTTCAATGTCAACGTTAAATTTGGAATCTTGAGAATTTTTCCTCTAATTATTTTTTTACTCCAGTCGTAAAAACAGAAAGGAATTTCCACGTTTTTTAAATTAATAAAGTGCATCTTCAGATGCACCGCCATTTTCTCTACACATGAACAAGAAAGCCAGCTAAAACCCGGATGACAAAACCATTTTCAACTTTTTTACTGCTTAATATTCCAGACAGCGTTTGATGCACTTTTATATTTTAGCTTATTTTAAAACAATAAAAATGGGCTGGGTGCATGCACTTTTTTAAAAGGGCAAATGAAATGTTCGCTATAACTTCACACTTCTTTCGTGTAGGTAAGGCAATTTAGGGTGGTAGGTGCGAGTAACACTGGTGTAAAATGGGGATACATTTTCACTAAAATCATTTTAAATGATCCCATAACACTTCTCATTATCTTTCCTAACAAGTTACTACTTTCTGTATAAGCTAATGCCTGTACATCTCACTATTTCGTGTGAACTTTGCATTTTATGCTTTTTATAGTGTATATCTGCCATTATTATTACAATTTCCCCCATTGACATTTTCTATTCAACTTTTTTTCTCCTTCTCTTCTCTGTACAGAGTGGTAACAGTTTTACTTTTACTTTCTCCCCATTTTCTTAAATAGCCTATTTCGAATTCTGAACTTGTTTCATTAACTCCATTGGTATCATTTTTTAATCGGAATTGCTCTTGTCTGTAAACCAGCTAACATTAATGATAATGATATTTTATTTTATTGTGAATGGAATAAGAGGAAGATTTAAAATGTGTAATAGTGTGATAATGAAATGGATCACACAATCAGAAGACAACTATACAGACAGACAGAAGAAGGAGACAATGCGTAAAAATCCAAGGATGACTCAGGAAGTCTACCTAGGCGTAAGCAAACTGATCAAGTTTTCAAATTCATTATGAAGGTTAAAGTAGGTTCATTTATTTCATTTGGATGATAATGAAAGTAAAAAAAGAGAAGAGGGATCCGTAGATAATCACCCTCGTGATGACTGTATACCTTGGTAATCTAACGCGTTAAGAGCGATTTTGATTACAAAGCACCGATGACGATATTGGTTCTTATCGGGATTTCTTTTTCTGAATGTTTCCAGTTCTCATCGCTTTTTTATTGTATATCGTTTTAAATTTCTTTTAAAACTATAATCCTTCGTTGCCATAACAGCTGCTGTTGGAAGAAGAGCTTTTCTCAAGGAGGGGTTAAATTTTGTTCTGGAATTTCAATCAAATTTTGGAAAAGATGCAGGAAAACATCAAACAAACAACTGCTGCTGCTGCTTTGTTGAATTTACCGTCCTATTTTGCTTGATTTATTCAAAGAAATATTTCCGTCTTGGTTTATCCAGAAGAATCATCCGCAGGTCATTGAATAAATGAAACAGTCTTCTCATTCTCACTACCTTTCATCTTTCTGTTTCCATTTCATCCATTCCATTATTGAGTGTAAATATTCAAAATAATGATTTANATGATTTAAGTCAAAGGAAAGGTATGCTTGCTTAAATTCACACAATATTCGGCTGAAGTGTCGGGTGCGACAGTGTGAAATCAAGGATCAACATATTTACCAATATTGCTATTACTAATAATAGTAAGCGCTATGGCGCAAATGAGTATTATTTATTTATGCTTTACATTCTTCAAATGTATACAAGATTTCTACGTGTTTGTATTAATTCTTTAATATCCAGCTTCCGCGAAGACTCCTGGAAAATATTGGCTCCAAGTCGGCTCATTTTTTCTCCATAAAGAAAAAGCTACTAGCGATGATGAATATCTTCACGATCATAGTGTGTACTTTTACAACTTCATCTGTACATCCTCCAAACCAGCCATTGATCATTTAATTGAAGTTCGCAGCTAAACACTTACATTTATTTTTTATCATCATCTTTGCTGCACGGTTTCTTCATAATATAAACCTGTTCACCAAAAAAAGAGACGCTACCCCGCTCAATTCATTTTCACTTGCTTCCATGGCTTCAAATTACTCGAACACAACAACTTCACCGATGATTTACAGATCTATTAATTATCAACCTTCATTTACCTTAGAATCAATTCAAATGTAAGTTTCCATTGTTGAAAATGAACGCGTTCCAGCAGAAAAATAATTCATGCAATCCAGCAAATCCAGTGGTATCATTGATTCTATAAAAATATGTACATAGTATGTACATATACCTATGCATGTTTGTTTCTTACAATTTTTCTCAGATGTCGATACAAACTGGCCAAATAAGGTTAAGCCAAGCTAACCGTTTGGCGTAATCAGGGTCATCGTCGTCACCAACACATACATATATACGCTTTTTAATAAACCTCATCCTCTGCACCTGAATTGGATGAATTAGTGTTGTTGGTAGGCTAATAAAAATTAAGAAATTTCCATAATATGTAAATGTTACATGCGATGTGAAATGAATGCACGTTACATTGGAACAGGTACCTAAGTCTACGCAACAAAAGTTGATTTTTATTTTTCTTGTGACACGACAAAAGAAGGCTGGTTGAAAGTAGGCAATGTCGATATGATATGACTAATGGAAAATCGTGACTCATGCCTAATTCCCTGCTTGTGATATATTTCTCTTGAACTGAAAACCAACATATAAAATGAATATATATTATTGTATTATGCTTATCTGTTTAGGCTTTTTGCTCGTTTGTCCACGAATCACTTTTCATTTCACTCATTCCGTTCTTGCCTTACAACTAACAAGGTTTGTTATTGAAGAGGGATTGTGCAACTATGGGTTATATCATTTCATTTTATTATCGGTCTGCTGATATCTCGATCATCGGCAGAGAGTAAAAAAAACTGTTCGTACACCTGTCGCCGGTGTTAATTGCAACCTGTTCATGAATCATATCAAGAAATATGTCAAAGGAGACTAATTTCAAATTCACTTTCACTCCATAAAATATCTATGTAGCGTACAAGGTATAGAGACTCAACAATGAAAAAACTAGACGTGTAATAAAAATTGTGTAGATGAGGAGGAGGCTTCTGTCTGCTCGGTTAAAAAGAATCCAGCGTGTAAATGCCTTACCCTTCAAGCCATTAACCACCTGACCCAGAAGCAAAAAGCGATCTAAGTGCATGCCAGTTTCAATCACAATCTGTAATAGGAATAATAAAAGCAATAAAAGCTACCAAGATGAAATCAAGGTCGGCCATTGCATTGTCCATTTTATTCCACTGCTTTTTCACTCGCCACGACTTAACCACGAGTTCATTTATTACATGCAACATGATTTGAATGGAATAAATTCTACCATTTCAAAAGTATCCAATGGCTCCAGAGAAACTGTCGGGATTTAGACGGGAAGAATAGACTTTGCTTTGCACAGAAAAAATAGAAAGTTCGTGTGAACTGTCTATCAGCAATATAAAATTCACAATATTTGAAATCTCAAACTAATTATGGTAAATTAATATGGTTATGTATTCCATAAAATAAGTTCAATATTAATGTTTAATTACTGTAGTTAAAAGCTATGTATGTATAAATGCTCTACAACCTACATTATATACTCTTATATGAAATTATCCGTTCCTTATTTGACTATTATATGTTTGAAAAGTATGAAAATCATGTTTCTGAAAACTTAGATTTTCAATCATATCGACAGGTTGTGTTCGCAAATGGTTGATAGTTTCTAGATGCTCGTGTATTTTGCTTGTTTCAACAGGTGACAGGGTAATCTGTCATCAAGACTTCACTCTTTTACTCCATTCTTTATAAGCCTTACTCATCTAAACAATTAATATAAAGTAGTAAAGAAGCTGGAAAGGTAACTATTATATGTTTCAAGAAAAAAATCTTTGCAAAGTAGCCAGAGTCTCCAGGATTGTTTCTCATTTGTTTTTTTTCTTCTCATCTTCTTTTTTAAACACTTCACCCCTTTTATCTCCCCTTTTGAAAGGCATTAACATTAAAAAGCAAAACAACAATTTTTTTGCTTCTTGGAGTCTAACGAAATCCAATGTCAAGTCAGATGCAGTTTAGATTAGTAGCCTTTATATTCCCTATCAACTTGACTACGAGGATAACATCAAATCAACATTCACCATCATCGTTTTCCTCCAAGGAACAAGATTGAAAATCTCCTGTCCTAAATGCAGTTTACATCTCATCGTATTAATTTTCAGGAGCTACTTTCTTGCACTTACAGCCTTTTTAACCCTCTCTCTGGAACATATACATCCTACATGGCACAGTAGTCAATTAAATTGCACTGCAGCAAGTAGTACAGATCAGAAAAACGAATGTGTGATTTAGTTGCTCAATCATCAGAAACATGGTGTCCGATTTCTATCAATTTACACAACATCAAGCCAAGACAAACGAGCAAAGAACAAAGCCTTTTTATTACTCTCTTCTGCAAATGCATTACTGCTCCTTGAATGAACTCTACCCAATAAATTTACGTTTTTTTCTATGTCGCCGCTGACTTATAATTCGTCGGTTTTTAATCAGTAGCCACGCAATTGGCGTTGTTAGTGTATGTAGAACACTGATAAATTACGTTAAAGCATTTTTCTTTAAACTTAAAAAATATATATATTTTAAAGCAACAGACAAGAGCCTCCGACGTTGTCCTCTCCTTTGCCATTACATAGTTTTTCGCTTGATTATATCACAAAATTCCTTCTTTTCAAATTACATTGTTGTATGATCTGATGCTGCTTCTGCGTGGACAAAGACCAGGGGACAAGTACAAGTGAGATCAATAAATCTTTTTCAAAAAATATAATGTGTGTACTTCTTCTACCAAACCAAGCAGATAAGTTCACTCTGGCCCTCTTTTCTACACGCAATGGAGATAGCACAAAAGCAGGACACTCATTTAAAATGAGCAATGGCTCCTTTTTGCCAGCAGCAGCAGCACTAACATCAAACCAGCACCCAGAGAAGAAGCAAAAGTTTTTTTATAAATGCAAATAGTGATAATGAGTGTAATAATAATAATAAAAGTTTTTATACAAATTATACTTCTACTACCAAACACTATGTACATAATAGATAATAGATAGTACAGAGTCCTTGTGGTTTTGCCTTTCAAAAGAAGCAAGGTGACATGTTTTATCTCCGTGATTTATACTCATTTTCATTCTCTCTAGCTCCTTCTCCCTCTCTCTCTCTACTTATATAACAATCGTAGTCGTCATCAGCACCGGCATTGTCGTCGTCGTCACCCTGTTTTCTATTCAAAATCCTCAAAAACAACAGTAGTAGTAATGGCGCTATTGCTAGTTCTGATCTGTTGTTATATTATACGAACGTACATTACCAATACTTTTCTCGCTCAAATTAATTATTATTATTTACGGGTTCACTTAGAGCAATCAAAAGGGATGTAAAAAAATCTTCTCCCTGAATACAATTTCAAATTGAAAAAATGAATAGAATGACAGGACACTCTAGAAGAAGGAGTCAGTAGTTTAAGTGTCTGTGAACCACGCAGTCAGAGTCAGGTGAATAATTTATGTGAAATTTTGTGAAGCTGAAAAGAAAAAAAAGATGAATGTGTCGACCATGATCATCGTCATCAGCATGATCAAGGCTCATGATGATGATAGTGATGAGGAAGAAAGAGGAAAAAATAGTTGGAGACAAGTTGGCAATGTATCATTGAAATTAGACATTTAACCATTCTTCTTTATTGCTTTTTACAACATTCTTGAGATGAATGGGCCTAGTTACACGGGGACATAATCACATCATTTTCATGCAATCTTAAAGGAATACTACTACTACTATTACTATGTGTATACCTGCTCCAAGCACGCATCTCCCATTTTATTTTTTTGAATAATGTGAATGTGGTAATAATGCCACAAAATAAGTAATATAATGGGCCAGGTTGTTCCCCCATCCAGTGAAACTCATCATCCTCCTCCTTGATCCATCCCAAGTTTTCAGTTTAGTAGTTGCTTACGGGAGGAAATCTCTTTTTTCCAGAGAGACACCAAAGTGTCACCTTGTAAATTACATACTACATTCTTTTCACTATTCTCCTATAATTCTAGACTGTTGGCTAGCATAAAACGTACAAACTAAAGTTGTGTACTTGGGAGAGAAGAATTAACCACCTAATTGCCATCATCTCTCTCTCCCTATCTTCTTCTTCTTGTGCTGCTGCTGACACTGAAGAAAGAAGCAATTTTACATTCACACGCATAAATATACATACACGCATATGCACACGGAGAAGAGAAAATGTCATTTTTCAAGAAAAGAAGAAGGAAAAGGATACGACAATGACTGTATGGCGTTGGCGAAGAGGCAAGTAGTTTAAAAGCCATTTGTACACGCTGACGACATGCTTGCATGACGTGCTTAATACTTTAGATTTTGGTGTACTGCAAAATGTTATACTGCTTGTGTGTGTAGCCAGTGAAGGAAACCACTTTTAATGTGAAACTGTTACAATAAAAAATGTAGTTTTGGTTTTGGAGGTAACAGAAGAGAAACGATGACGGAGGTAAAACATGAAATCCCAGTAGGAGCAGAGGGGATTCTATAAAGTTTTTGTCCACTGGCTGCTGCTGCTTGCTGGACTTGGTTCAGGTTGTTGGCAGTAATGTATTTACTCTCTAATGTGGGCTATTTAAATGAAGGTAGGCGCAGGGGTTATCTCTAGAAATGAAATGAGTGCGTAGTAGGAGTAATAGTGGTTTTCAAAAAAGATTTTCGAGCAATTTCATGTTGTAAAAAATGGGCAAAGTTGTGTGTCGGGTGGTGGTAGCGGTTCCCACGATTGTGTTGGTGGTGGAATGGACTGGAGGGACATGACATGAGATATACTGGCAATATATTTTTGGACAAATGACAACTAGCAGAATACCTCATTTTAAGCGTGGCAAGTAATGTAAAAATTGTCTCAAGGTGTTTTCTCCAAAACTTTGGACGGCAAAATGGCGTAAAGGGTACATTATATTCTAGGTATTTATGGCCCGAGAGTATTTTTTGGGTAAATACTGCTCAAAGACAGGGAGACACTGGTAATTAATCACTACATGAGAGCTAATTTCACAAAACTTAACAAATAATGTTAGTTATAATTTTCTACGAATTTTTCTGCGCAGTTTGTTATTCAACTCAATCCTCATCAAATGCTATAATATTAGTGAGTTATGCAAACGTAAAATAAATACAATATTAGGTAACATACTGTTTGTTTGTCAATTGAGCAACTCTGTTTTTATTTTCATGATGAGAATAATGTTAACAATTAATGTTACATAGTTCCATTCCAATTAATCTACAACATGTGGAGATACATAGGCTCCTGTTATACAGTTAAGTATGACATGATACACTCATCATCATTATCACCATCTTCATCTTATCTTTGTGTTTCAGTTTCCTGTGAATGCTCTTCTTAGAAAGGGAAAGAAACACCTTCTCCTTTCAGGGAATGGCACAAGTGGACTTTGCAACAGACAGAAAGAGAGAACAAGAGAGCGCTTTAGAAATGTGCGTTTATATTTTTCTTCCATTACAGCCCAGTCCATTTTCACTTCACTAATAATAATGGTAACACATTATATTTAAGTAGATTCCTTGTCTCTTTCTCCTCTGTGTCTGTGTGTTGTGTATAGGTAAGTTTCATTTCAAGTTTCCTTTTGAGATAAATGCTCCATCATTACATTTTACACAATGAGTAGAAAGATAGCAGCAGTGGTAGTTCTAGTAATAACGTACACTTTTCTTTTCTTCTCTCTCCTTTTTCTAAAAAAAGGAAAGCAAGTTCTTTTTATTCCTTGAACAAAAAAGGCAAAACTTTTTTCTCCCTTTTTCATGTAGATTGCATGCTTGGTGTGTATGCATGATAATGAGTGAATAAATGTGTATACTCCTCTATCTTCTTCTCTTACCCTGGCTACCCATGTACATAAAAGCAAAATGGACTAATTTTCAAGTCTTTTATATTCATACACAATTTTCCTTGAGAATCGGACATGTGTTGGTAATTAAACTTTCCGCACTGCTTACTTACTTAGTTTCAGTTAGTAAAGCTACCCATTCGTGTATTACGGAACAGCACGTTCACAGTTTTTTAAGGCGGTAATAGATACTATTTATTATCTGTAGCTGGTTGGTATGTTCCCTCCCACACACTCATCCCACCCTTTACTTCATCATTTAGTTCCTAGTATAAAGTAGCCTGAATACTATAATAAATAGTTACGTGGATGATGATTATGCTTTCTTTTTTGTTATACATACATACATATACCATGAGTAAAAGCCTTTCATTCCTCTGTCGTATCTTTCATGAAATTAAAGTAGAGCCGAGGAGAGAGAGAATGCTACAGTAAATTTTAATCGGGATCCATGCCCTTTTCTCTTCAAAGTTGACGATGCGTGCCCTCCTGGGTTGATGTTTTCTTTGGTGGTCGACTCGTGACCGTAGTGGCGAAATGTAAATTTCTCATCTGCATTCGGAAATCCTGCTAGAAAACTCGAGGATTTTTTTCTTCAATACTTTGTTGTGTCTCAATGTCACAGTCGTGCTATAATCTTCGTTACTCATTGTCCCCCAATTTTGTCATCAATATCATTCCGTCACGAAGAAGGAGGAATCTAGCTTTGAAAACTTTCCCAAGTGAAAATGCTTCATTTTGTCGTCCCCGTTTTTCCCGGTGACATTTACCTTTCACTTTGAGGAGTTCTTGTATTGCTCGCATAGGGATGAGTTCACAATAGAAAAAGTAAATTCATCCCTTGAGCTGCTTTTCTCTTGGATATAAAGTGCTGCCGCAGTTTTCATTATCGTTACACAATTTTCCATTCAAACACAAAAAAGCGAGGGGGACACAAGTTGAAACCAACACAATAAAGAGAACACACAGGGAAATAAGAAAAAAATATAAATGATAATACTTTTAATCACTTCCCATTCTCATCTTATTTTACTCTGTGGAAAACACTGACACTGTGAGCATGATAACGGGGGTGAGAATGACGTGAAGGTGGTGATGGTATTTGTAAAGAAGTGAAGAACAGTATAATGGTGATGACAAAAGGAGAACTGAACGAAACTTTTCTATCTCCGTGTTCACTCGAAACGAGTAATATAATGCAAATGCACAGACATTTATTTTATTTCAAGAAAACGGAGAGGATTTTTTAG
>JAHZMV010000199.1:0-10428 GCA_027743765.1 Coecobrya sp. COE2
GCTTTACCAATTAATGAAGCCATAGACAAAGCACGGGAATTCGGATTACAAACGATTGAATACGAAACGATAAAAGTAGACAATGATCCTAAAGTAAAAGTGGAAGAGAACATGTTACAAGTATGTGTAAATCAAGATGAAGCAGTAAGTTTTGAAAGCGGATGTGCAAATATGCTTGCATGCATGCTTGCATACAAGATAATGTGATAATTTAATGTGTGCTATTTTGGATACAGATTAGGAAGGAGCACGGGCATGAAGGAAAAGTTCTATATTTTTTGGATGAACACAATTGTACAATTGGTCTGATTAAGAAAAAAACTGCTTGGTATATAATGCTACGTGCTTTGAGGGAGAAAGTTGCTTCATTTCAATCATCTCAAAAATCGGCTAGTACTGGTGAGAAACATGCAAGTTTAAGGAAACGAATCGTTGCGATACAGAGGTGGCTAGGATTTTCTAAAATATATGCTGACGGATGGATAGTAAGTACTTCGTAAACTATATACAACAATATTTATTTGATTGCAACAAAGTTGTGGAAAAAATTAAACTCATTTTTATTTTTCTCAAAGGATATTTGTATAGGATTTGCCGACTACGTACAGTTGAAACATTCCAATTACGTACAGACAGGTATGGCTATTCGGTCTAATTTTCCTGTGGTTTTCAATGAATACCTTATGGAAAACCCACTACGAAAGGAAACATACCTCAATCTGTTGGACAAATTTGATGGTGACTCTTCCATCGACTGACTTCAGAGAAAAGCTTGACACATGGGAACAAATTTTCACTAGTCTTTTATTCATATAATGCCTTATTTCTTAATGTCCGTGGACTCTTCGGTTTGAAAACATGAATCTCACTAGTCTCTAAAATATATAAATATGCTGAATTTAAAATTTCGGATGCCAAATAGCTAGTATTATCTTACACATACCACCAACCAACATGTTATGCAATAAAGATAAATACAAAATATTCAATTAACAATAATAACTTTCTAAGTGCAATTTTTAATGGACCTTTGAAGTGTGGAAGGATTCCTCCCACTTAATACTCTTCATTGAACCAACTAACTTAATGAAATAGCCGGGTAAATTTTGATTTTAAAACAAGTACAAAGTTTTGTAAGTAAATATGTATATTTTTAAATAAAAGTTTATGTTCATACAAGTTGTATACGGATTACGGATAATAATTAACAAGTTTGTTTCTCATTTTCAACGGAATAAATACATACTTGTGTGTTTAATGCACATATTTCTGAACTCCACAGCCATAGTCAATGATTTGATTCATTCATAAAACGCTTGCTTTTTTCGTACTATTTATAAAGTTTCGTGTGGTTATTTTTATAAAATATTTTGATCTCATTATAAACAGTTAGGTGTGCTATGCTGCAATGCAAAACATGAAAAACATCACATTTGCATTGCTTACGAGTTCACTTCTATGCTACTTGCATTGGCTGGCAGTTTGAAAATGTTAAAATTACGTTGTTAACAGTCCGATGCATCGTNTCGCATTTGCATTGCTTACGAGTTCACTTCTATGCTACTTGCATTGGCTGGCAGTTTGAAAATGTTAAAATTACGTTGTTAACAGTCCGATGCATCGTTGAAAGACGGGTCGAATTATACGTTTTCGTCCGAAAATTTCGAAATCATAACGATTCGTGACGTTTTCGGTGAACTGGTGGAGCTGAAATTCAGTACGGGAGTTATTTGCCTTAGTGGTATCTTAGAGGAATAATATAAATATAATAATTAATAATTATTATTATAATAATTATTTTTAGCTCGTTGAGTGGTATGGTTATGGCTACAAAAAAGATTTAGGTAATTACTTAAACAGATCAAAGCTTTTGTCCAGACCTAAACGTGTTAGTGCTCACAGACATATATGTACTTAAATCAAGTGCCTATGTTCAGTTATGATAAAGTTGTAAAAGTATGATAAAATATCATGCAAACATTTAGCAGTCTCAATGTACCCCGCTTGGGCATTGTCATTTTCAGCTTCAGCAAAGTACTCTACATAAAGTTATAGGTGCAATACATAATCGTAATATTGCTAAAACCGTTACAATAGAGCTTGAAATAACATGTAGAGTCAGAAACCTGTCGATCTTTCATGAAACTTATGAAGTTTATACTAAAGCCGTGTAACCCTCGTATCTGCCAAATTTCATTGAAATCGGTCTTTACTGCTATTAAAATTACAAGTCCAATATTTAGCTAAATTATATGTGTCTAATGTTTCTATTGCCATTCACATTAATTACGCAGTTCCCAGATTTCATCTTTAGTGCATACATCAACAATTGTTTTTATCCGTCAGAGTGTAATGTGTTGTATTTGGTTTGAGATTTGTACTTTCAGTCTTAATTACCTATGTAGCTTACGTATAGCTAGTTGTTGGGTTGGGACTTAATCGCTAATTTATACCTGGCTAACAAGGAAGGACATATAATATATCAAGAGGATGCATTCAACAGGCAAAAAAACGCCAGTTGACTGACTGATGAGAAGAATTTTCTCATTGCGTTTTATTATTACTGGCTTAATTATCGTTTTTCTGAGCAGATTATCCCTTTAGCACAAAAGAAAGACGTCAAGGTAGACTTCTGGCTTTTGACATACTTTATAAAGATACGTAGACTCATTTGATTAATTGAAGTGTCTATCGTATTCCCTGTGCATAGGTACCTTAAACAAGAATTAATATTACGCAGGTATTAAAACATTAATTTTAAACGGTACAATCTAAAATTTCATATTGGTTTGATGTTCGTCTACTTTAATGTGCCATTTGATCTCGCTCAGTACTTTGGAACCCTGAAATTAAACAATTGATTTTTCTTGTTACCCTTTAACAAGGCTATTTTAATTCCAGACAAGATTTCATTGATGGAAATTTAATTCATTTCATTTTTAAATATTAAATAAGTTACATCATCATTGATTGTTAACAACCGGCCGTTTAAAAGTAGTAATGATGAATGTTTTTATTCATTCCCCACAACTGCCAGCAATTTATGGTTTTTCATTAATTTTTATTTAATTAGTTGAAAACTTTGAATATTATATTATTAATAGTGAGATTAATGGAAAGATACGTTATCACTCACACAATATTTAATGCCATATATCCTCTTCCTTTTACAACGCCTTTAAAACCGCAAATTAATTGACAGCATAGTTAATGAGCTTTTACAGAAAAGCTACAATACGTGAAGATTTATTGTGTTGTAAACAATCATACAAACCATTACGATTCTATTGGGAGCAGCATGAAAAAATAGAATCTTATCACCTTTCTTGATGAATAATTATATTTTAGACAAGTTGGTGGACATTCAATTAGTTAGGCACTAGAGACATGTTTCCCTGTTCTGATAAAGCGGATCATCAGATACTAAAAGGAAAGCAGTCCACTAACAAGTTTTATGCAATATTTATCTTTATAACATTTTTTAATGCATTACACATTTTGCGACCATGCATTGCAAGCAAAGAAATTATTGTAAAATGCAGGAATAATGTCCATATTATATGATACAACGATAAATTACACGTAAAATCTGGTTGAATGATGATAATTAAAATCAAGCAAAAGTACTAACAATGATTCTTAAGGAAAGATACCGGAAGGTGTGGCATTTGGAAATCCTTTGTTCATCCTAGTCTAATTCGTTTACGAATTCGATTGAAATTTCAATTGCAAAAAGCATTTGCTTTTACTTGAGATTAAAGGTTTCTCACCTTATTGCTTCGTGTCATCGTTCAACCTGTTACATGATACATTGGTTTACGATAACCTACATGTACCAATGCATTTTCAGTTTTTTATATTTATCTTTCTAGGCTTCAACAAGATTTCACCTTCCCATGAGTTATGACTATCAACAGCATTTTTATGATCATGTATAATTTTTTATACAATAAATAATATCTTACTTTTCTATTATTTATCCTTTACATTGAAGTTGTTTTAATGAAACGGTGATGCAGGGTGTAAAAAAGAAGAGCACTTAAAGGAGGTCTGTAACAGAAACGGATAAGCAAGTAATAGACATGTCCAGTGTCTTGTCCCTGTGATAACATATTATCTTAATTTTTGCGTGATGTGTGCATTTTTGTGCAAGAGCAGAAAAATTGTAGGCCCCAACCTAACCGTATTTTTTACCGTTGCATTGTGCTGTTCTCAATTCAATTTTCAATACCTTTTCAGGACACACACGACACAACAGTAGCAAAAAAATATTTGCTTCGGGAAGTGGCAAATTATGGGAACAAGCAACAATGTCAAACTTGAAGAAAAAAACACGAGTTTCCTCGCAGCTACTTAAAATCATGCTTAAGTCTCTTGAGTACGTACTTGTCTGAATTTTGTGTGAAGGTGAGTGAAGAATTCCTTGAGATTTTTTTAAAGAATCTGAATTCTGAATACCTAGTACCATATTAATAATAAGCAAATGATTTAATAAGTTTGTCGAAACAATTTGCCACATTGTTGTAATGCATTGTTGATTTTGTTTGTCGTGCTTAACAAAATTGAAAAATGGCTTAAATACTCCTACAAATATCATTAATTAAATCAAAATGCTAAACAATAAAAATATTAATAATGTAAGCACTTTCGCTGAATGTTGAATGTAGATGTAATAATAATATGCTGTACTACGAGATGAATTAAAGTCAAATTGATATATTTTAATAATGTATTTTTTCAACTCATTCATTCATTCTTAAGTATCTTTAGTTGGCTATAATATGCTCATGGGAGGGACGACTGAAGAGTTCCCTCATTTAGATTTTGATAAGCACTTTAGTCTGTGAGAGAGTGAGACTTGGGACTGCTGCACGCATCCATTTTAACATTAACGTCAATATATCTACCTTCAATGAAGCATATTAAAAGTATCCTTAATTAGTCTCTGCCAGTAGTAGTCATTGAATACCTTCCGTGTGTCATCATTGTAATAGCTTTATATTTTTATACACGGTAACGTGCATTTTTAAATCTTAAATAATGTAGAAAAAATGGAAAACCAGCTTCATGAACAACGAAATGTTATGATGATTCCTCGTGATACATGTTGGATCTGATGTACTGCAAAAAAACGATTTAAAGGGGTGTGTACTCATTAGTTCCTATAAGAAAAAAATATTTATCATAACGATTCAACCAACAGAAGAGCCCTTCCTGACATCATTATATAACTGCTTAACTCGTCAAGAGAAAATATGTTTAATATAAAACCAATTTTCATTCATTCCAAACTCTCAATCGAGTATCTGTAGTGGTGACGGTGATCCTGTTTCCTCTTTTCTGTGGTCGATTATCATAAGTGCATTTAAACCGAAACCGATAAGTTTCAATATCCAAGAGATATTTAGTTCCATGATAAGTTTCAATATGATAAAACTAATCAGCTCCATTTTGTTAGTGTTGGTGGGAAGTATTGGTCTTGTATTGGGTGCATATCCAGCGACATATTCTGTTGGATATGGTTTCGTCAGTCATGGGGGAATTGGACCACACGGACATTATTTACCAGCAACTGCCAGTGTCAAAATCCATAAAGACCCGTTCCAAAATCACTACTCTTTGGATGAAGAAGGTCCAACACATTACAAATATGTTCGTCACTCCAGTCCTACTCATCCAGTAATTCACGAGCCTCCAGTAGCCGTGATAGATGATCATCACCATCATCACCACCATGGACATGGACATCATCATGTAGCTGCCATTGCAGCTCCTGCCGTACCTGTACACGGAGGGATCATTGGAGACGTGCATCATGGTCATCATGATGGACATCATGGCCATGGACATCATGAAGCTATTGCTGTTCCAGCAGTGGGATTGGAAGGTGACCATTTTTACAATTACAATGATTACGGATATGGAGGATTCCATCATGGTGGTGGGGCCTATTACTGATAACCTTTGTCACCTTCAAGATCCATAGGGGCACTGTGAGACATTTGTGTACTTTGAATTTGCAAAAAGCGTGTTATTTAGTATAATTTGTATGGCTTTGCAAAACCAACCACACCCGTTAATAAGTGGTTTTTCTTCCTTCAAACGATAAAAAAATCACCGCACCGTGAGAAAATTGTTATGTAGACAGCGCGAAGGGTACCACAGGCACACGCGACCTTATAACATCTACGTATTAATAGCCAGTCGTACCGCACATCCTCATGTGCAGTTCCTGAAGACTACTTTTGCTTCATAGTTTAACAAATAATTTCACACCAAAATACCGTGTATCGTTCTATGTCGACCTTCAAATCAAGAATCAATGAATGTTATGTAACAAATCGAATGACTCATTTTCACACACATGTAATCAGTTCCGGCAATATTTTTAAGTTTAACTTGTTTTATTTCTACTTGGATGTTTTTATTGCGAAAATATTCCTGTAGGACACACATAAAACACAAATATATGTACGAAATATTCTGTTTGGATGGGGTTAGTGGGACCTATACATTTAAGTTTACTACTTTCAATTTACAAGGGTTTCACCCACCGTGCATCTTACCCTAGCCAATGAGAAGGCGATAATTTCTAGTATTTTTTTAAAAATTCAAAGCAATGCACTTACTTTAAGGTACAATAAATATATACCTATTCTTGTAAAATGTATAAAACAAAATATTTTTATGTTCATTTTTATTAAAAAATAGTGCTATTATAGCACAGCACATTATGTTTATTACAATAAAGATATATTTATTATTATCCATTATTGCCACTTCATGACCAGCTTTTTATTTCCTCTCCAAAATCTTAACTGTCCATAATTACTACTTCCGTTATCAATTGCCAATAAAATTCATAATAAAACGGATTAGTGCACAAAATTAATCAACAGCAGCAGCAACATGTACTTTTCTTAACTGAAAATTCAATCATTACTTCCATACTGTCATTATGAGTGTGAAATTGATTCAAGTAATAATATTTAAAAAACAGCATCCGATAGGACACAGCAAATTATAGCCGTAGGTTCTGGATTCAGGATAAGCACACAGATAAGCCACCAGTTATCATCAAAGTTTCTAACGAGACATGACAAATAGTACGGTTTGGAAAAGAAGTTGCAGGGTGCCCCATATAGGTAAGGATAATAGTCATGAGTCATTACCTCCACCATGAGCATAACTTGCCCCAATTTTTATCGAATATTAATCCGTATCAGCACAATTTCGTATTCAGCAAGTAAACGTAAGCTACGACTTGGACCTGCATCGTCACCATAATGTCTTATCTGCGACAAGTAAAGGCTACTTGCGGACGCTATCCGCAAAAGCCAAATGAAAAGGATGACAGTGCAAGTTATGAAGATGACACGTCCATTCCGCTCCAGGACCAAATTGACAATTTACGAGCAAAAATATCCCTCAAAGGTATACACTCACATTAGCATTTATGAGATCCAGATCACATATTTCATTATCATCTCAAAATTATGCATCGTATTAATATTTAATATGGATGACATTTTATTAACATTCAGAAAAGTACAATAAAGCCCTCAGGGAAGAAGTCTCAGAGACAAATGAAGGGGTAAATCATCTTATTTGGATGTTTCCGTTTCAATCGTTATATTTATTATCTTTATCTGCCACAACCTGTATTTTAATTTTCTGTTCAGGCGACCAAGATGATAGCTGAGCTAGTGCAGCAGAACAAGCAACTGCATGAAGAACTTCAGCTTGAAAAAAACGCCGAGAAATATGCCGTTAAAAAAGCACTTCGCAGTTATCGTCTTTTCCAATTGGCAGTATCGGAAAAGAATGTGGAAAGTGTTATCAACTGGCTCGATGACAAAATTTTTGACGCCTCAAAAACTCTCAATGAAGGAATATATTTGCTGAAGAGGATGCAAAACAAAATCCAAGATGCAGAAGCTCAAGTAGTATATCTAGAGCGATGTCCAGTTCCCGGCTCAGAAGTATGGGAAAGGAAAGCTGAAGAGGACCGAGTTAATTTGGAATGCGCAATCGAAAACAGGAAGGGTGCGACCTCCAATGTCAATTGAATTTAGATAACACCAAATAATTACATGACATAAAATCGAAATTATTTGTTTGGATTATCTAGCTAATAAAGATGCTGCATCTATCCTGCACAAAAAGTATCATGAAATATTATATGTATTGAAAAGCGAAAGGGGGAAATGGCCACATATCATGTCTTCAATGGAGAAAACATTGAGTCTATTAAGAAATGAGCTATCCAGTTTGGAAATAATGCTGGAGGATGCCATCAGAGTAATAATGGTAGTTAAAAAGTCAACATTTAAATATAACAAAATTTATATGCATTCCTTCTTCTTCATCCTAGTTTCGTGAAGAAGCTCGTGAAAAGCTAAAACTGACAGAGGAAGAGGCTTCCGCTAACAGAAAGCAACGTCGGTCTCAAATGAACAAAATGAAGAAATCGGTGGAGAAGGCACTTGAGGCAAACACTTCAAAATATCATCACACAGAAGTTCCAAAGAGTATCAGTACCCGGTCCCGAGCTCCAGGAGGAGTATCTTCCAGCATGGTACCTTCCAATCAAACCGCTTTACAAAAGAGCTACCACGATATCAAAGCCAAACAGCTTCAAGTACAGGAATACGAAGACACGGTTCGTAAACTAGTGCAAGCAATGAGAGTATCGGATCTTCGATCAATGTCCAAAACGGTTAAATTTTTAAAATGAAATCTGCATTATGTACAAAAACATACATTTTTTGCCATGCTTATGCATATTTTTATATTCTTATGCAGTTTAAATACGGTTCGAAAAGTGGGCCAAGTTTTGACCAAAGAGCTTCAAATGAAAGAAGAATTGAGAAATTTGCTGATCAAGCATAAATATCGCTTGGAACTCATTGTGCAATATTTTAGATACACTGGATGCAAGGAAGCTGAAGAGTACATATAATTATTATTCTATGCAAAACATTCTCCGTTATGGATAATTAAATATGTATGACTCATGTGTACCGTTGAATACATAGATTTAACCGGAAATTGACAGAAAAACAAGCTACATTGGAAGAAATAGAAGCAGACATAAAGATAAAGGAAGTCGAAACAAATGATGACGGTACAATTCTTTCCGATTTGCGATATTCAATGATTGGCTTGGATGAGATTTTGCAACAAGGAAAAAAGAAGGCCGCCCCTTCCTCAAAAAATCAAGACTTGAAGCTTCTTATGCAAAAGCTTCTAGAAAAAATACGAAATCTGGTGGAATCGGTAGAAAATATGAAAAAATCTTTTCCAGACAATAAGAAAGCTCAAAGGTCATACGCTCCCTATGTCAAATATAACACGGCCGCACGCTATATTCGAGTTGGTGCACCGGAAGAAGTGGAAGTTGACGATTCAGATCAGGAACTGGACATTATCGACTCCAAGATTCCGAATCGGGAAGAGCTGAAACTTAAAAGTGAACGATTTTACGCTCAGGCTTTGCTCCGAAGAGGTCTTCGCTAAACGGAACCTTAACGGAATACAAACCAGTTTAATTGCAATTTAATGAAACCTTATATAAAAAATCCAAATCATCAAGTATACTAATCATCACCGATAAATAAATGATACTCCAGAGGCTCCAAAGTTTCTTGCGCATCGTCATACAAAAAATCATTTCTCATGCATATATTTTGTCACATGTCATTTCAGGGTACAACGGTCACTTCCGGTTTCTATTAAACCGTTACAAATTTGCATGCGTTTGTGGGTAAAATAGGTTGCATTGCAAAATGCAAACAAAGTGTGAAATGTAAACAGAAAATTAGCACATACAGCTATTGCACAAATGAGAGTACTGCGTACTATTCAGATAGGTAGAGTATGTGCTGCCGAGCCTCAGCTGACGCAAATGACACAAGATCATCATTTCTTCACACCTGAGCAGGGAGAGATGCCCAAATTATAAATGCCAAATTGCAGGGATTAGACGAGGGAGTGTTTTTACCTGCTTTTAATATTAAGGCAACACAATTAATTCATCCAGGTGCATATAGATTTAATTTGGTGCTATAAAGTTAAGTCTTATTTAATCGGAGTAGATAATGTTTAGTGTGGTGTAATAAAAGTTTAGTATGATAACTCGCAATAGTTTTTTGATACAAGGAAAATATATTTAAAATTTAATTACGTACGTGCTTCCAGTTTCCAGTATGTAAAATTTTGTGTCAGAGTAATAAATGGACGAGTGTTGAGTATAATTATGTTTTGGAATGGTAATTGAGGAGTGAAAGATAGCTGAGTTGTGAGGAAAGCTGGCATTCCATTAATTATAGGGGTATATAAGTGGAGGGTGGTGGAGGGTGTGTGGTGACATGACATATTTGTTTGATGAACATACAAATCGGGTGACTTGTTGTCAAAATGAGTAAT